>PVIU01025301.1:0-23947 GCA_004026605.1 Ondatra zibethicus
TTAGAATGATTCATTAATCTTATAATATGGCTAGAATAAAGAAAACAAAGAAGTTATGTTTTTAGAGCTCTTTCCTTCACACAAATCTTTTGTCAAAATGTATAGTAACAACAAGAATTTTGCCTGGTAATTCTAGTTCACATGTAGATATAACAAAACAGTACACCTATAAAATACTTTTATAAACCCTGCAAAAAAAAGCCAATATATAGTGTACAGTTTATAGAAAGTAAAGTGCAAATTTAGAAATGTACTTAAATGGAAATTATAAGCATATATACATGGGCATTCACAAGTAATGGAATAATTGTAAATAATTCATAAATAATACTCTCAATTAAGGACTTTAATTATTGACTATAGAAGTAAACTAATAATTAATCAAAAATTTTAAAGGAAACACAATAATATACATAATTCAGACTCTCTATGTATTTTCCATCTTTTCATGGCTTTTTTTTACTATATTACTTTTTAATATTCATTTTATTATCTTTACGACTTTAATCTAAGGCTGTATTATATTACTTTTACTGTCTCTTTAAAGACTGTTTTATTTTTTAAAACTATTTTCTTTTTATAACTGTCTTTTTCCAGTCTCTCCCAACCCTATGCACATTTTTTTAACACACTGTGTCTCATTTAGAAGTCTTTTATATCTGAATCTGTCCTTTTGTGTATCTGTAATAATTTTCTGATCAAGAGCACTTTTTAAAAAACTGCTAAGGTGAGGACTAACGCTGGCACTTTGCCTGTTGGCTCCACCCCATCACACATGGTGGAGGTATGTTCACCGCCTACGCAAGCCATGATCAACATGCCAGCTCCAAGGACACAGCAGGTCTATGTCGCCATTAAGCAACTTGTAGCCCTATGCTCACAAACCCTATGTGCTCTGTAGCAGGACCTCCCTGAAAAGCCAGAGCCGTTCATGCTGCCAGTACAAACCAGAAAGCCGCTTCTCAAAGGAGCTGTGAATCTGCCACTAACAAACAGAGCCTATCACAAAAATATGTGGCTACCAAGAAGCTGTGCTTGGCTCCCATCCTTTTAATAGCCTTCTTATGTGGATCCATGCCAGACATGAGACACCATTATGGAAGTGGGGACTGTTTTTCATTTTCTGGCTACCCAAACCTGAATAATCACACAAAACTTTATTAATTACAACACTGCTTGTCCAACGGCTTAGGGGTATTCCTACCTAAATACTGTATCTTAAATTAACCCATTTCTATTAACCTATGTATCACCACGAGACTGGTTTGCCAGTAAGGTTCTGGCATTTTTCTCCTTCAGCAGCTACATGGTATCTGCCTGACTCCACTTTCTTTCTCCCAGCATTCAGTTTAGTCTTCCCACCTAGCTCTATTCTGTCCTGCCATAGGATAAAGTATTCATTAACAAATGGTAATAAAACATATTCACGCCATACAGATGGGAACACAACATCAGAATCTAGTAAAGAGAGACTTGGAATGATTAGCACATGAATATTGGAGACAGGCATGAATATTGGAGACAGAAATGGAAGAAAGAGACAGAAACAAAAGACAACGGTTTAGTGTGCTCTTTCAGCTGAGTTTCTTTGCCTTAAAAGAAAAGTTGAATAAAAAATATCATTTAAATCCTATTAAAGCATGACGGTAATACTGAACTTCTGGCACTCCTGTCTCTAGAAAACACAAGCAGGAACAAACTGTCTAGGAAGAAAAACCAGAAACAGCTATAGTTAGTGTTGATAAAAGAAAGCTGCTCCAAAGCATGGGTGAAAAGAGTTGTCTGCTGCTGAGATGGCAGGAGATTAAAGATTCAAATGAATGTAAACAGTCCTTACAGCAAATGGATGCACAAAACTAGAGGATTGAAATCCAAAAATAGCAACATCTGTGCCAGTTGAAGATTGTGATCAATGCATTCTTTTGTTAGAAGCTGCTATTCAAGGAGGAACTACAGATACCTGAATTCAGACTGAAAGACACATTTGATTATTCATGGATATTTCCCTGCCTTTAAACTTACTTATTTACTCCCACTAAATTGTCTCCTACAGGTATTATAGCATAAACAGATATTTTTTTTATTTACACCATAAGGGCTGTAAAATACTAGCAGCTTGCTTTTACTCTTCTTGCTTAATGTGTAAATTAGGGAGGACCCAAGGTCAGCATTTATATGGATTTGATCCTTCTTGCATTATCTTACTCTTAACTAACAATCAGTTTTTAAGAGTGTTACAGTATTCTATGGATTTTTAAATTTCATTTAAGATTACTATAAAAGGATAGGAAATCATTATCCGGCTGGCTAACTATGGACTTTTCTCATACACCGTCATAGTCATGCAGCTGAATTTAATCCCAAAGTTAAAAAATATCAATGAATTCTGGCAAATGGATGCCACTCACTTTGCTCTTGTGCCTCAGATGCCATACCTGAATGTCTGCATTGGTATAGTTATTCCTTATAATCCTCAAGGTCAGGACATAATTGAAAGAGTGCATAGAAAATTAAAACAACAATTATTTTAAAAAATGAAAAGGGGTAGTGTCAAGGAATATTCTTACATTTTCCTTACTTACTCTTAATTTTAAAATTTGCCTCAAGGTGTTATGTACTTAAGAGCTCAAAAACACTTTCTTATAGAACACGCTGAACTACATTTAGATAGGCCTGTGTAGTTTAACCAATTTGAGCTTTGGCAGCCTTAGGTGTGCTGAGAAAGGTTGGGCGGGGCCTATGGGTCTGTCGTTGTACATGGATGTGCTGACACAGTATGGATTTGTCTCTTCAAGAAATATCTTAAGATATCCAAATGCAAGTTATAAAGGATCTGCAGATATGAAAGCTTAAATAAGTTGTAGGATCCTCAAAAGCGTTTTCAAGATATGTAGATGCAAGTTATAAATATCTAAGAAACTGTTTTAATCTGTATAAATGCAATTTGTAAGTTTGTAAATGTATACGAAAATGTAAAGTGAAAAGACATTTCAGATTTCTTTGCCTCTCTATATTATTATTATTATATTATGACATCAAAAATTCAGAGTTTTTTTTCTCTTATCAATGGAACTCTGATAGGCTGTTAACCTAGCACTGGCACTATCATCATAGGCACAGGCTCAAAAACTTAAATTTCCTCTGTTTGTCTTCTAAATATAGACTTAAAGGTGCTTCTCATTGTGCTAAAAATGTCTGTTCACTCCAAATACACCCTGTCTTCTGGATAAGGAAAAAGAGTGATCATGTTTTTAACCCCAAACCATTTTGGGTTCCCAACCTTTTTAATATGACTCAAAAGCCTGCGCCTACTGCCTTTCTGCAATGTGGATTTCAATGCAGATTACAAACAGCGCTAATGCTAGCATATCTAAAAGTTTTATAAACTTAAAAAAACTTTTTGTAAGTTTCAGGAAATCGACTTGGAACATTCTCTCACAGCTCAAACGAACTCCAGATAGTTCCTACCAACCAACGGCCCAAGATTTCCTGTCTACTGCCTATTCCTAAGAGTGGGATCTCTCCCTCTTTCCCTGGTCTTGGGGCTCCCCTGCCACAACTGTCAGGAAGTTTAAACTGTAACTCTGAATAAAAATTGTCCCTTAAACTACTTCACTTTTCCTTCTTTCCCTAGTCTATCTGTCACTGAAGATTTCAAATCAGTGGCAGACTGCTTCAGCAACTCCTCAGCCTACACCCTGGGCAGCTACAATGTTGCTAGCCCTAGGGGGAACAAACTCCTAAACTGCTCCAAAGTAGGGCTGCACTTTCCAGGCTCCAAACAGTCCTGCAGAGCCTGGACAGTGAGTGAAACATTCTTCTCTCTCTGGATATGGCCAGCATTCCAACTTTCCTGCTCCCCCCAGCAATGATGCTCCAATGTCAACAGCAGTAGCAATAGAGAAGATTGTGCTGCCTCTTATCATTTACTTATTATCAATAAGAAGGCAGGGATGTTAGGTTTCAAACTCCAGACAGAAATTGAGGTGCTATTTATCATATTAGTGCTAATTTAACCACCAGGTTCTTTCTTTTGTCTACAATAAATTTTCCACTTCACCACACCTAGAAGTCACCATGTCCTTTCCTTTTGATTCTTTCCTTCTTTAAATTCAGTTATGATCTTGTTATAGGAAATATGTCACTGAAACTAGAATTTGAGAGTTTAAAGACTCATATAATCTATTTTTAGTTTGCCCTCTCTGCTTTGTACTAGTGGTATAAGATATGAGCCCTTAGCTTCTTGCACCTGATGTCATGCCTGCTGCCTGCTGCCTCTGCTCTGACATCATGAACTCTAACATTCTATAGCAATAAGCCCAAATAAACTTTCTTCTATACATTGCCTTGATTGTAGTATTTTAGCACAGCAATAGAAAACTATTAATCCACAGACAAACACATATGCACATAAGAAATAAAATCTTCAAAATTCCATATGTAGAGGAATGGAGAACCAGAGGGAAGTTCAATTGTCATAAGCATTTTGTATGAAATGAAAGGATAAGTTGATGTTCAACACAGAAACCAAGCATAATAAATAATATTCTTTCATAGTAAATAACTTAGTCAAAATGTAATGATGTGAAGATCACATTGAGGTCTAGTAAGTATTTTGGTGTGTTCAATATGGAGAAATAATCTCAAATAAGTATTTTGTGTAAAATTAAAACAGAATTCATAAAGTCATATTGTGTGTTAGGGTAGGCAAGGAGTTATAGAATTGGAAAATATGGCAAATTCTCAAGGCTACAGCTTCAGCATTTCAAATGCTAACCTGTAAACAAGCAATTCTCAAGCTACCTGTGATTGCATAATTGAAATTGAACCAGCAGAGAAGTTTGAGGCTTGAAACTGTTATGGATGAATCAATGATAGGGCAGCTTTTAGTTGATTCAAATCTAGATGAGCAAAATAAACCTTGAAAAATAAACAAGGTTAGTTATCTTCTATTTTAGATACACATGCTGAGTTTTAGAGCATGAGACCGAGTCATGAACTGATCACAAGATTAAAAGCAGCAATAATAAAATTTACTTAATTATTTCTTCCTTGGTTAGCCTCAATGGTAGAGCCTGGGTTTTGCTGGCAAGGATTTGGTTTTATGCACAGAAGCCCATTTCAAGGAGATATAACCTAATCATTTATAATAACAATAAGACACAAAGACCTAAGGTATCCAGGTCTTTGTTTTCATCCTTGTTCCCATGTCTTGCTTCCCTGGTAAGCATACACTATCTTTTCTGATAGTCCAGCTTCGTTAAAATTCTCTTAAACTCTTTTAAGTCTCAGTTTGGTTCTTATTTTTCTGAGAAAGTGCACTAGAGAGGTGATGTGGGATTCCCCTACGTATGCTGTGAATACGTTTTATTACCATTGATTAATAAAGAAACTGCTTTGGCCTATGGGAGGACAGAATATGGATAGATGGGAAAACTAAATTGAAGGCATGGAGAAAGAAGGTAGCATCAGGTAGGCACCGTGTAGCTGTTGAAGAAGAAGGATGCCAGAACCTTACAGCAAACCACAGCCCCATGGAAATACACAGATTAATAGAAATGGGTTAGTTTAAGATGTAAGAGCTAGCTGGAACTACACCTGAGTCATTGGCCAAACAGTGTTGTAATTAATATAGTTTATGCATGATTATTCAGGTCTGTTTGGCCAGGAAATGAAAACAGAGCCTCTGTTTACAAATGGCATCAAGGTGGGGCAACTGTATCCACATAAAACCTGAGAGAGTTTGGGAAGAAAATCTAGACACAAAAGAAGAGAGTTACATATGGCTTCTTGGTAGCAACATTTTCTCTGGTGGGCTCCCTTTGCAAGATGGAAGCAAATCTCATTTAAGAGATGCTTCCTGGCTCAGTTTTAGCTGCAAAAGCCTTATAGCTCTTCTAAGAGGCCCAACCACCAAATACTTAAATGGTGCTTATGACTATACTTGGTGGTGGCAGGGACCCTGAAACTCCCCAGAGTTGTGGTAATAAACATGACTCCCATCACAACCTGTGCCATGAAGCTAGACTCTCAGAAAGCTAAGGAATGGGGTGGATCCAGCTGTCAAAGCTGTGGCTTTAATCCTAGCCACATAGCTTAGCAAATTAAAGACTTATGTAGTCAGAAAAAGAGAGATATACAGTAAAAACAGATTCAGATGAAAAAACCTTCTAAATGGTTTAAAGTGTGTTTAAAAGTATATGTAGGCTTGAGAGAAAAAAGAAAAAGAATAGGTAAAGTCATTAACAAAAGAAAAAAGAGAGTAGTTAGGTATGGTGGCAGACACCTTTAATACCAACACTAGGGAGGCAGAGGTAAGTGGATCTCTGTGAGTTCAAGGACAGTTTGGTCTACAAAGTGAATTCCAAGACAACCAAAGATACACAAAGAAACCCTGTCACAAAGACCAAAAGTTAAAAATAAATGGAATAAAGTAAAAAAAAAAAGCCACATAAAGATGGAAAATACACAGAGAATCTGGATACTGTATGTTGTTGTGATGTCTGAATTGTTTGACTGCTGAGGAAGAAGCAACAGCTGATAAAAGACATTTGATTATAAACACTGCTGAATTAATCCAACCTATATATTTTTAAAATGCCTTGAATTCAAAATTTAAGTCAAAAGATATGCTACTTTAGAAACTTTTTTTTGCTTTTGTTTTCACAGGACATGAGAGGCTGTGGACTCATTCTAGGTTAAGAAAAATCAGGTTTGATCAAGGAAGACCTCTGAAAAACTTCTGATAAAAGTGAATGGCCCAGATGACCCATGTTTTAGAGGACCACTGTTATAGTTTCCTCCGGCTTCTCATCCAGAACAGCCTCAAGTCTGCTGGCTAAGATGATCTATCCTCAAAGAATATTCCAGTCAGGACTTGACCATAATCTTAAATTTTCTTTGGATCATGATAAGATTATCAGTGTCCCCAGTCAGCAGGAATTATCCTAGAAAATGATGTTCACATTCCCAGAAAATGGATTTTGGATGTTTGCCTTTGTTTAGAGTGATGGTTACAAATTGTTATGGATAATGGTCAGAAAAAAAAAAAAAGCTAAACAAATGAGACTAGATTCAGAGTTCTTGTTTTAAAAAGTAAAAAGAAAAAAAAGGGAAGTACTGTGGTAATGCTCTTGTACCATGTAAAGATTTGTCACTTGTGTTGGTTTAGGAAAATGCTAATTGGCCAGTAGCCAGGCAGGAAGTATAGACAGGTTGACCAGAGTAGGAGAATTCTGAGAAGAGGAAAGGCTCAGTCTGCCGTCACCAGTCAGATGAAGAGGAAGCAAGATGAGAATGCCTCATTGATAAAAGGTAACAAGTCATGCAGCTAAACATAGTCAAGAACTATGAGTTAATTTAAATTGTAAGAGCTAGTTAATAATATGCCTGAGCTAATAGGCAAACCAGCTTATAATTAATGTAGGCCTCAGTTTGTTTCATTGGGACTGAATGGCTGTGGGAACAGGAATGACAAAAACTTCTGTTTACAGAGAGGGGTACTTGTAAACTCCTTGAGTTGAGAAAGTGGCCATGCCCTCTCTTAAGGGCCTCCAGCCATCAGGCTTTACCCACAGAATGCTCTAACTGCTGTAACATCTCTGTCCTTCCCCTCCAGAGGTAGGTATGCATGCTCTACCCTACAGAGTAAAAAATCCAAGCTCACGACTTGGAAACCCACCAATCCCCACTCTGGAAATCTCCACCCAGAAAGCTCTGTTCCCACCCCCAAGAAATCTTATCTTTCACTTGGTTTTCTGCTGCTTCTTGCCTGAGCAGAAGCCGTCACCCTCTTGGATTTTCCCTCCCAATAAATCTCTTGTGTGAGGTTCACTGTGTGGTGTGATTTTGTGGTAATTTTTGGCTCTTGTCTGCTAGGATACCTTTCTCTTCAGAGTTGGAACACATGCATTGGGGAATCCTTTCCCCTCAAATTTGCAACACTTATAGCATCTAACCTCAAGTCATTTCTCTAAGACACTTAAATTTTCTCTAGTTCACCTGTAACAAGAGGAGAGAGTCAGAATGGAACAAAATGAAGCTTCAACTCCACATCAAATATGTTCATCACTCCCAATGAAGGTCCATAGAAAAGTCAATTGTCAATCATAGCTTAAATCATGACTATGTCAGCAAAATATTAAATTATCATGCTCAAAAATGAAATAATTTTATTTGGGGTGGTGGCATGGGGAAAGGATATCATGTGGCCAAGAATATCATCAAACTCCTGACCTCGAGACCTTGAACTCCTTACAGCATTTCTCCATCTCCCAAGGGCACTGAGGTTATAAGCAAATGCTAGCACATTCATGCTCTGACAAATGGAATCTTTACAGTATAGATTTCATGACTGTTTGGAATTGTCAAGACCCCACGGAAGCAACATCATCACCTGCTCTCAAACTTCAAAAGCTACAATTACTAAGTAACTAATTGTGTTGAATACCCAGCCTACTCCTATCTTTGAATTTAAAAGCTATGTATCTTAAAAGAGGAAGTTTTATGGGATTTGGAAGCTCCCCTGTTCCTATCCCTATCTCAAAGATGCATATATATAAGGTATTTAAAAGTATTAAGTAAATTTTATATAACAGGGCCAAATTAATTCTTTTTACAAAAGACTTGACTTTTAATCTTTAATTATGTGTGTATGTGTGCATATATATGGAAGGGTGTGTATGCAAGTGTAGATGCCCCACATATTAGAGAAGGCATCAGATATCCTGGAGCTCAAGTAAGAGGTGGTTGTGAACTGCCCAACATGGGTATTGGGAACCCAACTTCAGCCTTCCTTAAGAGCACTGCTACTTTACTGCTAATCCATCTCTCTAGTCACAGTGTCAATGAATTTCAAATGAAATGTAAAAAAAGAAAAGACAGAGAACAATGCTTCTGCTTTTAAATTTACATTCTACATGGTAACTAAAGCATTCCTCAAAGCAAATACACCTTAATGCACAAGTCAGATTGTTGCTGACTAAATGCAGATATAAGATTTGACATAATCCCTGCACTTTTCCATTACACAGAAACTAGGCAAGAAATGATACAGCAATGTAATGTAAATTTCTTGTCTATGAAAGGTATTATTGCAAACTATTTAGAATAATAAAGAAATGCAGGATAGTAGTTAGTCACCTATTACAATCAAACTTGTAACCATGTTAAGTATGTTTTCAAGGTCAAACAGATGTACTTTAGATAGACAGGTAATCTTTAAAAGCTTTAGAGATTTACATAATATGGCATTAATATGTTTGAATAACATAAGGTTCTTTTTGTGACAATGAGACATGTCTGCTCCTGGAGGTACCAATTTGCTTTAAAAGGGGATGATGGAAATGAAGAACCTCCACATAGAATTCACTATCTTTGTGTCAAAAATAAGCCCCTGTGCAAGAAACTGCCCTTGCCTTGACTTCTGACATTATGCTGTATAAATTGGACAAACAGGCCACAAAAGAAAATAACTGTCAAACATTAACAAGACAAGGTGGGACAGTCCTTCATAAATGTTGTTTCATGGTAAAGTCTGTCAAATATTCTAGGCCTGTATGCTAAATATGGATTCCCCAACATTGCAGAGGAACTTTGGGTGACAGTCCAGAAAGTCAGATGTTTCTGTTATTTCTTAGTATTGGAAGTTGTTTGCTCTGCACTTCCTATTTACTCAGGTAATATTTTATCCTTTCAGGTCTCTGATTGAATTTAAGACTAGATAGTTATTGTTATACTTTTCTTTGCTAAGAATTTTGGGAAAAATCTCACAAAAGAGGTATAAAGTATATGAGATAGAGAGACATAAAATATAGTTTTGGGTTGGAAATACAAGTTAGGTTCGAAAGTGAATTAGTTACAACACTTTGAACTCATCAAGGTAGGATAAACAAAGGAATATTTTCTCTGAATTTGTTAAATGATAATGGACTAGACATTGTTAATTGCAATTATTGCCTATATATATTTGTATGTAGTTATTGTGCTTATTGTATATAGTTTTACTATGCTAAGCAAAAAAAACCCTTCACTTTTTATTTAGACAAATGTTAGAAATGTTGTGTGATATTTACATTGTATTCTGACAAAAAAAGCTTGCTTGGAGTAAGATGGCAAAGCCAGCCACCACCTGACCAGAGAGGTTTGGAGGATTATAGGAAGAGGACAGGAAGTGGTAAGGCAGGGTTGAGACAGGATCTTGGCCCTTTTAGATGGAGGAAGGAATGAGGTAGGAAGGGATTGTGGCTGTTCCTCTGTTTCTCTGATATTTCAGGATTTTACTCTGATTTCTGATTTCTGGTTTTTATTGATAAAATTATTAAATTTATACTTTAGGGAACTCCTGGAAAGGAGCTTTGTCTGGAAAGACTGATTGATTAGTACTGCAGTGATGTTAAGAGACTGGAAGGTTATGATCTAAAGGCAAATTATAACCATGTCATAGGTTAGTTTTAGTCCCATATGGATTAAAAACTTGTCCATCACTGTTTCAGAGCTGACATCCTGTAACTAATAGCTTAAAAATATTTTAAAAATTTATGACCTTAGCCAACTACTAGCTTCCAACAACCCCAAAACTAAAAATTCCATCAGACTGCATCTTATAAAAGTTTCTGTACCTGCCTCTCTGATGTATCCACCATTAAATTTACCTGTTGTGTATATCTACAAAACTTCATGAAACTGAATCTACATTGGAACCTGGAATATTGGATCATCTAAATCTGTATTCCTGTGCCATCTTCAATCTGAAGAGTTCCACAATAAACTAAAACTTTTCCCATTAAGGTGAGAGTTGCGATCTTGTTATAAAGAATTTTTCTACCCAGATTTTTATTTATTTGAATTATATCATCCACATAGGTAGCTAAGACCTTGGGAAGCCATATCGTATATTCTGACATCCTTCTCAGTTTCTAGTGCAAGGTCTTACAGGTTATGAGTGGCTTAAAAATACTTTGAAATAAGAGTGTTGTAGGTGGGAAGAAAACTTTGAACTGAGAGATGTAGTATGAGTTCAGGAAGGAGGCCAGTGTGACATGACATGCAGTCTTATCAGGAAGGAGAGGCTGGATATCTCCTGCATGTTTCTTTTGTTATTGATTATAGTCTTAGATTTATGAGAATTGAAGTGAGTTAGAGATATACCATGAGTTCCATAGTTTATACTTGTCAAATTATGACTTTTATAAGTACATAGAATGAATATATATTACTAAATTATCCTCCTAAATTATTGAAATACTTTAGAAGGACTGACCTTTTTGTGTTTTTTTCTTTCTGTCCAGTGTCACATGCTAAACATGGAGATTTTAAGATTTAATAATGGATTGAAGGGGCAATGAAAATTTGGCAAGTACATGATTTTCTGAGCAGGTGTATCCCAGTCAGATGTTCTCTGCTCCTAATGAGCCACAAACTTTGTACTCGTTCTCTTTACTTTTACATTTTCTTCTCTTGGTATTATTATACATGATGAGTGTCAAAGTGAACATGCTTCAGAAATGAGGAATTAAGTTTTTCTGTCACTCTGTTGAGTGGACAAAAAGAGACCGTGGAATAGTTAGAATCCCTTTCGTCAAAAGAGCAAATGAAAAGTTTAATGGAAGGATATCCTGTCAACAAATATGAATACATACTATGTGTCATTGTTTATTTAACAACACAGTAGGAAAGAGAAAGATGCCATGCAACAGAGCTCATGTGGAAGGATTTTTATTAGGGGAAAGGGAACATAAAAAGAGGAAACGGAAGGGTGTGACCAGCCTCTGGGGACAGGAGCAGCAGAGAAGAATATACATATACACACACACACGCACACGCACACACACCCCCCCCACACACATATATATAGAGAGAAAGGAACAGACAGAGAAAGAGAGAAGAGATGAGATGGGAGGTGGGCAGGGTCCTTTTTAAAAGGGAACATAGTGAATGTGCATGGCAGGTGCTCTTAGTGGCTGCAGCTGAGGACATATCCTGTCATAACCCCAAAAGATGCTAAATACTAATACTATGGATAACCACTTCTTGGAAGATAGGGTTGCTATGGGATTCAGAAATATCTGGAATATGAAAATTATCAAGACTCAATCTCTCTCCATTTTGTCTACTGTTCTCTATACAATATTCTTCTTGTTTTTACTGTTTTTGACAGTATCTTACATGCTGGTCTAGGATTCACAATTCTCCTGCTTCAGACTTCACAGTTACATGAATACTACAGATGCATATTTTACCTTACACAAGATCAGCTTCCTGACCTGTTTCCAACAATTGTAATTCTCATTCTGTTACCCCCTACCAGGAAGAGAAAAGCTAGCTATTCTCAAGTTCAGTCTGAAAAAATATGAAAAAAGGATTATCAATCACTTTATTTGTAGCTCAAACACTCATCCTGGATTTGTTCAAAAAGGATCAGGGGCTACATTCTGTGGTCCTCACTAGACCCAAGTATCTTGTGTTCATTTCATAGGTGTTGAAATAGAGGTACAGGGAGATAAGTAACTTATCCAAGGTTCTTACCTAATGTAACATTGTTGAGACCACTTTTACAGAAGTTTTAAAATATTAGTCATTATTGAATTTATAACAACAAAGAAACCATCACAAATGGAATAGAAACAGAGAAACAAATGGGAATGCATGATATTAAATACATTCTACCACCTACTGGTGCTGTAGAGAATTTCAACTTTATGAATTTTATTTTGCTTCATATCTGGGTGAGGCAGTTTTGTTTGCTTTGATGTCATGTTTAAATATTTTTAAAGGTGTCATGAAATAGTGATCTATTTATCATCATACACGCGTATGTTTCGTGTACCCACATAATTAAAGAGACTCATCACAAACAATATTTTAAGTCAACATTTTATGCTGTATAATAGCTTAACATTTATAAAAATACAACTAGTTTGTGGTGGCCCTCAATCCAAATAACTGTACTTGGGTAATTGAAGCTAGAGAATTATCAGTTCAAGGTCATCCTAGGCTACACAGAAGACCTTTTTATCAAAACACCAAACAAAAAAACTACGTAAAGAAACTGAACCCAAACCAAAATAACAACAAAAGATCTAGAATCTCACAGAAAATAAATAAGTCGTCTCATATAAAATAAGTAAGCATTCTTATATAGCTTGAAATGAAGCAGATGGATATTAACGTCTGTAACAGGTAGTAAAAAACTTCTGGGGACAACACAATCAGCACCCATATACATTCAGGAACACATATACAACAGGAATCAGTATCCAGATACATGCAGGCATTAAGGTTTAGGAAGATCTGAAAGAAAATGGTCCCCAAAGGGAGTACTATTATGAAGTGTATCCTTGTTGGAGTAGGTGTGACCTTGTTGGAGGAAGTGTGTCACTGTGGAGGCAGGCTTTGAGGTCTCATATATGCTCAAGCTACGCCCATTGTCTCAGTTCATTTCCTATTGTCTGCAGAATCAAGATGTGGCTCCTTCTTCCCTCTCAGCTCCTTCTCCAGTACCATATTTGCTTGCATGCCACCATGTTGATAATGGACTGACACTATAATCCACTCAGTTAAATGAGTTCCTTAGTTGCCATGGTCATGGTGTCTTTTCACAGCAATAGAAACTCTAAGACAGGAAGCTAGGACATGGCATTTGATCCTGCTTCCATGATGGAAAAATGTACACTGATAAGAACTTCTGTTTCTAAGCATGATCATGGACTCCTGGAACTGCTATCAGTCTTATTTCCAAAGGCAATGGGTAACCCAAAGAGTGAAGTGAATTTTAATTATGTATAAGGATTACCCCAATGTTTTGAAGATGATCTTGCTCATTGCAGAGGTCAGCCCTGGAAACCGCTTTGCAATTTTGCCGTTAGGACAGGAGGTGGGAGCCAGTGGCCATTGGCCAAATAATTAATTTGGCTCTGTATCCACATGTCCACTCCAGTCTCAACAGAAATTTTAATAGTATTCATGCTCTTTCACTTTTATTAATGTGTAATTTACCCTAGCACCATGGTAGCATGCACCATTTGTACACAACAGAACACAATTTTAGTATGAGCAGTTCTAACATCGTGACTTTGAACATTTTTAAGATTATATTTTGACATTGTTTGATGATGCTTACATTTCCATGGCAGAAATAATATTTCATTTCATAGTATATGTGCTCTATCAGATTGTTTCTGGAGCATGAAACATGTATCTGGAGGTTCCGCATACCTTCAGAGAATTCATCATATGGACCTCTGAAATCATCTGGAATCTGACTGGAATGCAGACGTTTAAATGGGTAGGATGAGCTCTTTTTAAAGTGGAGAAAGAGAAAGAGTAGTGAAAGCTGAGGTAACACGTGCATGGATTTTCTTCCCTCTTAGAAACGTTTTAATGTGTATTCAAATTTAAGATAGCCTATATTCCCCAGGTGCGAAGGGGCTGCTTCTCCAGCCTGATAAAAATTAGTTAATTTTCAAATCTTTATCAAATGCCAATATGGGAACAGTAACATCTAAGTTGAGGACCAATGAATGGAATTTATTGAATTGTAAATAGCTTTGTATATACACTGAATATAAAGATATTTCTATGAAAGCAAATGTTTTGAATGTAGTCTTATAAAATGTGTACATGCAGTCATAATAGGTCTCATTTAGTATTATTTTGGGTGATATGTCTTAAGTACATTTTGAGTATTTATACATATGTGACTTCAAAAAAGTTATATAATATGTACTTGAAAATAATACTTACACATTTACAAATTATACTTATTTATTTACTATGTGGGATTCACACATCCAAAACATTTATGTAGAAGTCAGTAAACAACTTGTGAGAGCTGATGCTCCCAACTTTTTCCCGGCAATCTTGTCTTCTTCCAATTTCCAAGAGGATCAATATATGTTTTTCTTTGGGTTCACCTTGTTATTTGGCTTCTCTAGGCTTGTGAACTATAGGCTCAATGTCCTTTGTTTATCGCTAGAGTCCACTAATGAGTGAATACATACCATATTCATCTTTTTGGGTCTGGGTTATCTTACTCAGGATAGAGTTTTCTATTTCCATCCATTTGCATGCAAAATTCAAGATGTCATTGTTTTTGACCGCTGAGTAATACTCCAATGTGTATATATTCCACACTTTCTTTATCTATTTTTCCATTTAAGGGCATCTAGGTTGTTTCTCGGTTCTGGCTATTTCAAATAATGCTGCTATGAACATAGTTGAACAAACGCTTTTGTAGTATGATTGGGCATCTCTTGGGTATATTCCCAAGAGGTAGGTTGATTCCCAATTTCCTGAGAAACCACCACACTGCTTTCCAAAGTGGTTGTACAAGTTTGCATTCCCACCATCAATGGATGAGTGTTCCCTTTACTCCACATCCTCTCCAGCATAGGCTATCATTGGTGTTTTTGATTTTACCCATTCTGACAGGTGTAAGATGGATGTTCAAGTCCCAACAAAATTCTTCACAGACCTTGAGAGAACAATAATCAACTTTTTATGGAACAATAATCAACTTTATATGGAAAACAAAAAACCCAGGATAGCCAAAACAACAAAGGAACTTCCAGAGGCATTACCATCCCTGACTTCAAACTCTATTACAAAGCTACAGTAATGAAAACAGCTTAGTATTGGCAAAAAAAAAAAAAAGAACAGAGACATCAACCAGTGGAATCGAATTGAAGACCCAGATATTAACCCGCAAACCTATGAAAACCTGATTTTTGACAAAGGAGCTAAAATTACACAATGGAAGAAAGAAAGCATCTTCAACAAATGGTGCTAGCATAACTGGATGTCAACCTGTAGAAGAATGAAAATAGATCCATATCTATCACCATGCACAAAACTCAAGTCCAGATGGATTAAAGACCTCAATATAAATCTTACCACACTGAACCTGATAGAAGAGAAAGTGGGAAGTAGCCTGCAATACATGGGCACAGGAGACTACTTCCTATGTATAACCCCAGTGGCACAGACAACAAGAGCAACAATGAATAAATGGAACCTCCTGAAACTGAGAAGCTTCTGTAAAGCAAAGGACACAGTCATTAAGGCAAAAAAGGCATCCTACTGAATGGGAGAAGTTCTTCACCAAGCCCACATCAGACAAAGGTCTGATCTCCAAAATATACAAAGAACTCAAGAAACTAGACATTAAATTTCTAAATAACCCAATTAAAAAATGGAGTACTGAACTGAACAGAGAATTCTCAACAGAAGAAGTTCAAATGGCCAAAAGATACTTAAGGTCATGTTCAACTTCCTTAGCGTTCAGGGAAATGCAAATTAAAGTATCTTTTCTAGCTCATTTTCAGTATAATTATAAACTTGGTGCATTTCCTAGGCCTAAATGTTCTATAAAATATGTTCTAGTTGCAGCTATGTTGATAATTCTAGGTAATTCTAGGTAGTAAGGAGTAATCCAGAGGCGTAGGATTATACTGCTTGGGGCAGCCTGCATAGAAATCCATTGCCTAACAGAGACATCGCTTACAGAGTGAAAGGATCTGTGTGTCACAAGCAAAAGACTTCAAAAGTCATGGCCACTGGAGAAACTCATGGATTTTTCATATTTTAAACCAGGTAAAAGAATTTGGTCTGAAAATGACTCTCCCTATTTCCCATGCTCCTCGTGGATATCCTGTGTCACAAAGATCCTGCTGTCTTGGATCTGTAGGTTCGTCCCCTTCACATGCTCCAAAAGTCCATAGATTCCGTGAATTGTTGGGGTGAGCCAACTCAGAGTCCTGGTTCTAGGCCTGGGTGGTAACTGGGTGTCAGCTCACCAGCATTCCCTCATCATCACTACCTGGACGAGCTCTCCTGCACTGCCTTAGCTGCTCACCTGAAGCAGCCTACAGCAAGGAGCAGGGTCAGTTCTCCTGCGCCTGGGCCCTCAGATCTGGGTCCTCCATACTCATATCTCCAGAGCCAATACTGTTATTTTGCCCAGGCAAGGTGCTGAGACCTCTCTCCGAATTGCTGTAGGTGGTATGGGGGACCAGGTGGCAGGGTCAGCTCTTCTGCTCTCATTCCTGCAGGATTGACTCTCCTGGGATTCCCAACCACAGGGTCATCTCTAGTGTGCTGCCCAGAGGGGAAACAGAGGCTAATTTCACTAAGTTTTCACGTGCTGCAGCTGATGAGGGTCAGGGCTAGCTCTCCTACACTTGTGACCCCAGGGCCAGCTCTCTCACCTGCCACAGATGGTAATGGGTGAGTGAGGGTGTGAATTTTTCCCTCACACCATGCCACCACATGGTAGACAGGATGGTCAGGACAGGGGTCCAACTCTCCTGCCCGCATGCCCTCAGGGTCAACTCACCTGCATCCTGCATCTCCTACCACAAGACCAGCTCTAGTGTGCTTTCCAGGTGAGGTGCATGCCTATGGTGAGTGGTGGGACCATATTTCCTGAGTGCGGGGCGCAAGCTCTCCCCTGGGGGATAGAGTCAGCTTCCCTGCTGCGATATCCATCACAGGGCGGGACCAGCCATGCCGGGCGGATGAAGGGTAGGGCCAGCTTACCGCAGCATGGTTCAAATGAGTCGTGCTAACATGAACCATGAACATCACCACAGACCCCAGCTATAGCAGGACCACAGACTCAGATATAGGCCTAGGCAGCAGCCCAGGCTCAAATGCCGTCATAGCTCTGGTGGCAGCACAGGCCACTCAGATCAGCACGGCCCCAGAGGCCGCATGGACCCCAGATATTAACATGGTCCGAGGTGGCTATCCAGATCTATGCATCTGCAGAGCCCTCAGTAGCAACAGAAACTGAAATGGATTTGCTGCTGGTCCCCGGCAGCTTGCTGCGGGGTCGAGACCATGCAGCAGGTCCCCAAACAAAGGGGGCTGGTTCCAGCTATGTGGTGGTGGCAGGTGGGCGAGAGAGAGGCTGCCTCTCTGAGAGAGGGGGACAGAGAGAGAGGGAAAGAGGCTGAGGCTGGAAGCTGGAAGGGAGTGGGCGTGGCTTGTCTCTTAAGGAGACAGAACATTACAGAAACCACCCCAGACCCTGATCTCTGCAGGGCCACAGACCCTAAAAGCTGTTTCTTGAAAGCAATAATTAAATCAGACCTTCCTAAAATTCAAAAAATAAAAGAAATAAGAAGTGACCTATATTTTTCAATAATAGTTGTATGCATACAAACATATGTATATACATATATAGTTGTAAATATATCCTGCTTGGTTTGTGTAACGTTATTCATATGTTATCTAATGCCAGGTATTGGATAACAAATTGGCATTCTTTTTCTCTGGGGAAGACTATTTCTCCCTCTTTCAGTATTGCTGAGTTGTCTGCAGCTCTGTTTGCTACTGGGGTCTAACAGTCTTTGCTCCATGGATCTTGGAGAAGAACCTAAACTCACCACTTTACTGAATCAGCATAATCACTGACTACACCCTAAGTGTTTGTTCTTATGCTCAACAGTAAGTGTAGTCCTCACCCATATCAAAAGACTCCCAACCAATCATAAAAGGCTAAGTTGTGGCACCTAGTCCCAATGGAGACCACCACTCTGGTTTGAATGTGTGCTGAATGAACTTGGAGGCATATAGATTTCTGCTCCCGCATACAACCATATTCAGCTCTGTCACCAAGTGACATCTCTATGCACCAACTCTCAGGACACTGATATTTGGGATCTGCTTATGCAGCATCTCTCACATTTTGGAGACAATCAGTCATAGCTTTCATAAGTGTCCTTGTATTAGCCTTCCCAGGAGATCTTCCCTTCTCCCTACAGCGTACAGTTGCTCTCCAATGCCCCTTCAGTTCAGCTAAGGGCTTTTAACTCTTAGGAGCTTAATAAATCATACCTTAACATTTATGTCTGGGAGTGTCTCAATTTCCTCCTCAATTCTAAAGAAGATTTTGGGGGAGGGCACACAGTTCAGGCCTGGTAAAAAGTAGAAAGACTGTATAATGCATTCCAATCTGTCCCCCTGAAATCTTCCTTGGCCTATATATGACAGTCCCAATGTGGACATATGGACCTCAGTTGTCTTGTGGTATTAATGGTTATAAGGGTTGTCCTCCTTGCAAAGGCCAGTCTGTCAGAGTATTTGAATAAAGAATGAACTCTACCCTAGGAGGATACATGCCCTTGTCACCTCCATTAAGAGTCAAACCACTTTGCCAAATGAATCACCTGGCCAAGGGCATACCTGCAGGAAGGCAGGTCCACCCGAAGCTGTGTTAGAGTGATGGGTGGGACAATTAGCCCTTTAATGAGATAATGTGCTTTTCCCTCCTAGAATTCCCAGCTTCAGCCCAGTCCCTTGAAGTCACCATGGAGCTTGACTGGGTCTGGCCACCTTCCTGGGTCCTGAGTGAGTTAAGTCATAACTATCTCCCCACTCATTCTTTTTCTTTTTTGTACAAATATTGGTCAGAGCTCAGGTGCATTGTCTGGTACTTTGGGGTTCCTTGCCTTTTCTGCAAAGCTCCCCTCCCTGCCATGCAGCTGCTTGCTTGCCATGTGTCTGTCCTTCTTGCTGACTTAAGCCAAATAACACAGCTTTCCCCCTCTTTTCTTCCCCATTATCTTCTTTCAGAAAACCATTGAGGTTTATACTTTGCCTGCTTTGGGTCATTTCTTTGAAATGATAACAAAATTGTCCTTTAGCTTTTATTTTAATCTGTTCTTAGATTCTTTTTGTTTATGAGACTAAGAAACCCAAAGCACTCTGGGTGTCTTGCTGCATGCCTTTAATCCCAGCACGTGAGAGGCAGAGGCAGGCAGGTAGATCTCTGTGAGCTCGAGGCCAGCCTGGTCTATAAGGTGAGTTCTAGGACAACCACGGCTGCACAGAGAAATCCTGTCTTGAAAAACCAAAAGAAGCAAGCAAACAAATAAGGCCCAAACCAGGGAACCCCAATTTCTGGAGCAGTATCAGCCCTGAGAGTAGGTTACACAAAGGAGGTATGATTCTGTCAGCTTTCAAGAGAATTAGGAAACAGCATTAGACTTATTAACTGAGAAAACTGGGCAGAGCCCAACTACACAAGCTATCATGGCTTACAGAAAATGATGAGGATGAAATGATTCAGAGTTCATTGTGATGAAACAGACCTTGGCTGCCTAGATACCTCAACTGGGGGATTGCGGCTGCCACAGAAGACATGGCGTTTGGTGCCCAATACATAAATGACTCTTTAATATGTAGGGAATGTCTCCCATCTACTTACAGGATAAGAATGCCAAGGAAATAGAAAGATCAAAATCTCACCTCTTTTTCTTTGTCCTCAAAGAGAAGAGCCAGCAAGTCTTCCCTTGGGATATTCATGTCACCATCCAAGGCCAAGAGGCAAAAGGATAAAATAAAATGCCAGGGTTCTACAAAAGAAGACATAGACTCTGGGTGCACCCTCAGTCATGCTGTTCCCTAAGAGCAGGGCAGGTGACAAGCACAAAGCAAAGCACATTCTCTCAGAGCTTCTCCTGGAGGAGATCCTCTACAGTGGATCAGTACACTAGCATCTAGCCCAGGTCAGTTCAGGGGCTGGAATGCCGGCAAAGGTGGCCTGGGGCATGCCTACTGAGACTGTGCTTCTGCCCAATAGCACAGAAAAAAATATGTAAATCAACCATTTCAGAAGAGTGTCCCCACTAACTGGGGGATTGTAAGAATGGGACATTAGACTCTAGCTGTTGCTCAGGGTAACAGTACGTGCAGCAGCCCTGGCCTTCTCATAATCACTGACAGACACGTTATTGAGATGTTGTCTGTAAGTCTCTAGCTAAGCGAGTTCCACAAGGAAGTCCTCAGATTTCCCATCTGAGGAAAAGGCTATTGTGGCCACACATCCTACCCACATCTTCCCTGCCTGTTTTCTGGATACAAGACAGATAGTCTGGCTACAGGCTCATTCTGTAAAACATCTCTCGTTCTCAGAAAGATATGTGGAGAAACATCCTACTTCTACCATGTGATCCCTGATTCCTTTCTTCAGGTCCTTACCTTGATGCCCGTTCTTGGTGTTGGGGCCTGACTTCCCCTCTGAGCCCCCACTATACTGTTTTCTAGCAAATTCCACACCACCAAAGATCAGTCTCAGTGTTGCTCTTGAACCTGCATCTGAGACATTTTAGGTGATATGGTAAGAGTTTAGGCAATGTGGTAAGAGTTATGAGAACAAGTAGGACTACGGTCCAGGTGCATTTCTGCATTGTTTTTATCTGTGCTTTTATTCGTTTTGTTATCAATTGACAAAACCTAATTTTGTGTGTTTGTGCGGAGCAATTCATTGGGAGCCTAGATCTAGACAATACAGAGTGGTTAAATCATGCCTATCCATAAACCCAGCACCTTAGAAGACAATCCCACTGCACCCTTGTAATGTATATTACCTTGGTAAATTAAGCTCATCAAGAAGTTGGCTCTGGAAAAGGAGTTTATCTCCCAACTCCTACTTCAGACCCAAGCCTATTAATCTCAAGTTATTTTCCAAGGCTCTATGACCAAGAGTTTCCATAACTCTGTGACAGGGAGGGAAGAGTACAGTGATAGCCCAAGGGTAAAAGCATTACTCCTTGAGAACATCTAGAAGGCCAATCGTTTCTCATAGACACTGATATTATTTAGCCCATGCTCTAAAAATGAATGCAGTAGGAATGAGAAATTGGATAAAACCACAAAAGATTATCAGCAAATAGAAAGCCAGATCAGACCCCATCCGTTTGCTTCGGTGGGGCTTCCTGAACCAGCTTCTACTTCACATTTATACAAAACTGGTTTGATGATGTTTTGTGATATATGTGTGTGTGTGTATGTATTTGTATATTATTGATGTAGATATATCTTCCCTACCACGTGTGTCTTTTTTGACTGTTCCATTTTTACTGCTACAAGTTTAATGAATTCACTCATTCAAAACTGAAAGTATATCTATCACAGGTTTTTCTCCATAACATAGAACAATCCTACTTATGTGGAATCTAGAAAAGTTGAACTAGAATACAGAGTAGAAAGATGCTTACCTGGGATTGAGGGAGGAGTGGGAGAGTGTGATGCCAGGGAAAAGGGGAACGCCTTAGGGGTGGGGAAGGGAAAGCATAAGAAGTCATGGAACAAAGCTTCAGAGAGTAGTCACCAGCTGTGCCGAGCAGGGCGATCTCAGTCCAGAAAGACATTTTGTGTCATTCAAGTCACAAACATCGCCTTCAGATGTCTCCTTGCATTTAGAGTGGTAGGTAGGGATGGTGAGTTCCAGGATCCTATACTCATAGTGTCAGAACCATCTTTAGATGGACATAAAGAACAGCAGAAAGGGGCCGCATGGGGAGCCTGAGGTGCTGTGTGCTATCCATTACTGACTTGAAGGCCTAGTCCAGGCAAGTGGGCAATTGTAACTGATAGACAGCTCTCCACTGCGTACATCACTTAGGATTTTCATTATAGGGGACTCTAATATATAGGGTTAGGAGAAACTGTGATTGAAGGCTGAATCGGCTGAAGATAAAAAGCAAAACTAAAACCTTGGCATCAGAACCCCATAAAAGCTCCCAGCTGTGCTTGGGCCTCAATGTACCCAACCCCCCTTTTCCAGCTTCTTCTGCAGCACAGAAGATGGGGAGGAGATAGATCAATGACCTTCATGAAAACTACGCCTGGTTTGGATTAGCTTTAGCTCTGGGTTTGAAAGTCTCTCCTGACTGGAGCATACTGGTCACCTCAGAGCATGTGCACATACCCAGCAGAGTCGAATTCATCACCTCAGCATGTGCACAGACCCTTAACTCCCTGAGACTATGGAGATCTGAGTTTTGCCACTCTGCCTCTCGGCTTGTTCCTGTTCATCTACCTGTCTTCAGAATCAGACAGCACTGCTCATGGGGAGAAAGAAGAGGACGAAGGCTGCTTAGTGTCCTTGAGACCTGCCAGAAACAGAACACCAGAGATGCAAAGGACTTGATGGCTGAGGCAGGGACTTGCTCCTGACTCAGCCTCCAAGGCAAGACATGTTCTTGCAAGCAATGATTTTGTTTCTGATTTGGGGACTGAGCTACTATTCTGCCCTCTGTAACCCACTGTCCTGAGACCTGCTATCTCAGAGGGCTGCTTGGTTGCTTTCTGGAAGCTGTCCTAGAGCTTGCTATTAGCTGTCCCTCCCACTTCTGCATGGAATCCTGATAAAAATCCAGCAGGCAACACCATGTTGGGAATCAGAGAGGTGGCATGGTCATGCTCCCAGTATTTGTCCTTCTATCGCACAAAAAAGTGTACTCTTACCATTGTGACATTCTCTCCGTTTTGGGCTCATGGGCTAGGACAATTCCTCTGAGGTCTGGCACAGCTGTGGTTCTTTCAACTAGACAGACTGTCCAAGAAGTGACAATCAGTGAGCCAAATGTCTTAGGTGGTGGAAGGATGTATGCCATCCTTCCAGAGAGAAGTGTGTATGTTCTATGTGACAGGATGTGTCCTGCTAATATAAGTGTATCATTTGCTTCAGCATCACACGAGCACAATGCCACAGGAATCCATGCACTAGTTCCTCACCCTGAGACTTCCAATGCTCTGACAAACCGTATCGTATTTAGCAGTTCATGGTTACTTGGGTTTATTCATTTGTCAAATGCATCCAAGTCCCCATCCTACCTGGGTCATTGCCTTGGAAAGCCCTATGTGAAAAGCACTGAAGCCTCAGGCCAGTGTGAAAACCACTGAGTCACAGTATCCCTGACCAGGCCCTGGATGACCATGGGTAGCTGAACAACCTCGTTTCTCTCTGACACCCATGGCCCAAGGATGAAAGATAGCTACTTACCATGGGAAGCAGCTAAATATGGCCTGAAACCTCAAACCCAATTCAATAAATATCACCCTTTTGGTGAACTCAGGCATTGTGTCTTTTACTGTTTGGCCTGATAGCTTTGGTCTTGCTTTGTTCTGATTCCTACTTGTTATCTTATGGTCCTCAGGT
>PVIU01025302.1:0-23953 GCA_004026605.1 Ondatra zibethicus
TCTATTACAGAGCTACAGTAATGAAAACAGCTTGGTATTGGCATAAAAACAGAGATGTTGACCAATGGAATCGAATAGAAGATCCGGATATTAATCCACAAACATATGAACACCTCATATTTGACAAAGGGGCTAAAATTATACAATGGAAGAATAAAAGCATCTTCAACAAATGGTGCTGGCATAACTGGATGTCAACATGTAGGAAAATGAAATTAGACCCTTATCTGTCACCCCGCATAAAACTCAAGTCCAAATGGATTAAAGACCTCAACATAAATCTAACCACACTGAACCTGATAGGAGACTCCTTAGAGTGGGAATAGGGACTTGATGTGGGATTCCCTTCTATATGCTGTGAATATCATTGGTTAACAAAGAAATTGCTTTGGGCCTATAGCAGAGCTACAGGGGAGCAGAGCTAGGCAGGAAAAACTAAGCTGAATGCTGGGAGAAAAGAGGGTGGAGTAGAGAGAAGCCATGGTGCTGCCACCAGAGAAAGATGCCAAACCTTGCCAGTAAGCCACAACCACGTGGTGATACACACTTTAATGGAAATGGGTTAAATTAAGATGTAAATACTAGTCAATAAGAAGTTAGAGCTAATAGGCCAAGCTGTGATATAAATAATATAGTTTCTATGTGATTATTTTGGGTCTGAGCAGCCAGAAACAAACAAGGGGCCTCCTTACAACACTAATGCTTTGGTTGGCTTTTGGGAACCTATTTCTCATACTGGATCACTTTGCCAAGCTTTAGTACAAGAGGGAGTGCTTAGTCCTATTGCAACTTGATATGCCATGTTTTGTTGCTACCCTTTGGAGGCCTGCCCTTTTCTGAACAGAAATGGAGGAGTGGATAGGAAGTGGGCCCAAGGGAAGTGTGGGAAGGGAATGGGAGGAGAGAAGGAAGGAGAAACTGTGGTCAGGATGTAAAATAAATGAATTTAATTAAAAATAAGATCTCTTACATCCTTACTTCATATGATGGTTAAACTTTGCCAAGATATCGCCCTCAAAAACACTTAAGATATTAGGGAAGCCCACACTTATGAGGCCCTCTCTGTGATGTTTAGAGAGAGGACTAAAATCTAGGAGTAACTTGCATTAAATGTGAGCATCATCAATCTGTGCCCGGGGTTCCAAGAAATCAATGAGGGCCGAGGGAAAGAAAGTTTCCATTGACTCTTTGGTACTTTTTGTGTCTCTGTCTCTCTCTGACTTTCTGTATCTGTTTCTGTTTCTGTTTCTCTCTCTCTCTCTCTCTCTCTCTCTCTCTCTCTCTCTCTCTCTCTCTCTCTCTTTCTTCTACAGCGATTTTATTAAAAGTTTGAGGGTTTGTGCATTAGAAACAGAATTCCTGGGAGTTCCATATATCTTAGTAGGGAAGTCATAGATGCAGGATTTCAAGACAGTTGGTCACACTGCAGGTGATGTGATTAAGTAGAAGATAATGAATGAAAATGCTTAGCTAATTTACTCCTTTGTGTGAATATAATATCCAAGCCACAGACCAGTGTCCATCTCCTTTAGAGTAGATCATCCCACTTGAGTTAATGCAACTTAAGTACTTTTTCACAGCCATGACCAGTGATCAAGTTAAGATAATTCTTACAGATGTACCTAGAGGCTGTTATCCTAGGTGATTCTGGATTGTGTGACGGTGACAATCAATACTAACCATCCCATTAAGGATGCCACTGGTGTATTATACTTCAAAACCAATAATATATATCCTGAGCCATTTTGTGCCCTTTGAAAGGCAATAATAAAAAAAATGTGGCATGAGAAAAAATGAAAAATAACCACAACAAAATAAATACTATTTGCTAAGCTATCCACTGTCAGTGAGAAATTTTTATTTCATAAAGCTTCAACTTCTGATGCAGCAAAACCCTCAACTTTCTTATAATTTTATCTTTTTCTGTTAACTGATTTATGAAACACTAAAAATTTCATTTATTTTCATTTGGCTTGTTCTGATTTGTCTGGTTCCAGGGTTAAAAATTGATAAAAGAAACACAAGAAGCTCCAGATTGAGAAAGCTCACAAAATGTGTTTTTAAGGGAAAAGATGTTGGATTGCCACGAATATGTACACAGACTTTAATCACTTCAATATGCTTATTTGAGGATATTCTTAATGAAGACTAATGGTTCTTGAGAGTAAGAAGACGGGAAAACATTTTACTTGGTTTGTGTTCAGTCACAGGTAGCCCATGTTATTTTTACAAATGCAATTAGGTATCTTCATACATGCAAGTGATCTGTATAAAGAAATAAAAAACAAAGTACACACCCCAACAAATCTGACATAAAAACACTTTCTTGAAAAGCTAATGCAATGAGTGAAACTTTAAAAAGTTGCTATTTCATTTATATTTCTTAGATTTTCTAATAAAAGACAGTGTTAGATATAATTCACAAAATCAAACACATTTTTCTATGAAGGAAAGAGAGGTATTTCACATTTGTGAACTTGTGTTTCTCTAAAATAATTACTCAGATATATATATATATATATATATAATTCATATATAGAAATAATAACAATTTTATTTCTACATTCTTAAATGTCACTTTAAATGTCTCTTTTTTCATATTCTTTTATTTTTCATTCAAAAAAAAAGCCCAAGGCCCTCCCCCCTCCATATCAGCCTAGGAAGGTGTGCATCCATATAGACTAGGTTCCCAAAAAGCCAATACATGCAGAAGAGATAGGTCCCAGTGCCATTATCATTGGCTTCTCAGTCAGCCCCCATTGGCAGCCACATTCAGAGATTCCGGTTTAATCATATGCTCATTCAGTCCTGGTAAAGCTGGATGTGGTGAGCTCCCATTAAAACAGGCACACTGTCTCAGTGGGTGGACCAGCCCCTCACAGTCCTGACTTCCTTGCTCATCTTCTCCCACCTTCTGCTCTTCACCTGGACCTTGGGAGCTCAGTCCATTGCTCTGATGTGAATGTGGGTCTCTGTCTCTATCTCCATTGATCGGACGAAATTTCTATGGTGATGATCAAGATATTCATCAATGTGATTATGGGACAAGGCTAGTTCAGGCACCCTCTCCTCTGCTGCTCCAGTACCTAGCTGGGAACAATCCCGTGGACACCTGGGATCCCCTCTAGAGCCAAGTCTCTTGCCAATCCTAAAATGACTCCCTTAATGTAGATATCTTATTCCCTTCTCCAATATCCACCCTTTCTCCATCTCTACCCTCCCATTCCCCCAAGCTCTCCCCAGTCCTTCCCTTCTCCCTTCCCCCTCCTCTTTTCCAACCACCCCCACCCCTACCTCCACCCCTATTCCCACTCTCCTGTGTGTTTGTTTGGGGTCACCTTGCTATTGGTGTAGAGAAGTATGTCTCTTTTAACATTTCATGCTTAATGAAAGAAAAGTAAGATGATTCAAAGCCATTCACAATGTTCAGATAATTATTTCAGCCACTAGGGAAAAAATACATATCTGTGAGTTTAGATGTAAGTATGTTTTGGAAATACTGTTTTGTTTAATTTTGTTAGACTTTAAACATCAATTTTGATTTAATATTTATATAGATAATATATTTTGACATTGAATGAATTCTTTATGAATTTCAAGGTGCGCAGATCATTTTCTTCTCAGATTATCAAGATATTTAAGTGCTCTTTTAGTCAGGGTTATAGTTTGCCTTGGGGCTGAAAATTAGGAAGAAACAATAAACATGTGAATGAATAAATTACTAGTGGGAGTTGGGGATCTGGCAAGCTGACTGAGCGACAATGCTCAAAACAAACCTTTCTGAGGAGAATTTCACCTGAGAGCACAGCAACAAGAGAAAGGCAGTCATGTGAGTAATTTAGGGAAGCACTTCCAAAATAGGGGCTAAAAAATGTGCACCGATCTTTAAAGATATCATCACATAAATTCTGAATTTAAGAATTGAAGGCAAGAGTGCTCTTATGATATGAATACTGAGTACAGATTTCAGAACACAATAAGGTTATGTTTTGCTGTTATGACCTAACCTGTCTGGCCAATTTCAGCGATGATGATAGAATGGTACGATCTTAGAAAAGAAAAAAGAAAATGGAGACACTAGATAAGGAGCTTGTTTTTTTTTTTCTTTTTCCTTTTATTGAACATAGAGTCTTTTCTCACACAGTGCATCCTAATTATAGCTTCCCCTCCTTCCACTCCTCCTAGTTCTTCCTCACCTGCCTCCAGCCCTTTTCTGTCTCCAATAGTAAAGAATAGGCATTAAAGAGATAACAACCAATCATTACAAAATAAAATATAACAGTGTAAAACAAAAGCCATCATATCAAAGTTGGACAAAGCAATCCTAAAGGAGTGAAAGAGCCCTAGGAGAAGGCACAAGACTCAGAGACCCATCCACTCACACACTCAGGAATACTGTTAAAATTCCAAGCTAAAAGCTGTAATATATATGCAGAGGACCTGGTGAACACCCCTGTTGGCCTTGTGCTTGTTCAGTCTTTGTAGGTTCATACGAGCCTTGTCCAATTGATTCAGAGCACCTGGTTCTCCTAGTGTCCTCTATCACCTCTGACACATAGAATCTTTCTGCCCCCTCTCCAACATGATTCCCTGTGCCCTGCTTGGAGTTTAATAAGAGTGAAACTCTTTGGTGTAGTAATTTGTAACCCTTGACTAATTGGGGAAGTAAATTTTGAGCAGATCATGTTTCAGATGCTATGAGCGAACCAGAAAGACTGTTAACAAGCGCAGACGCCTCCGCGAGGAACCATGTTGTCATCGCACCTCCAGAAAGGCAGGCATTTACCAAGTCACTGAATTTGGGACTTTGGAGGGATATTTCTACCTGGCAATGAAAAACCCTGTGACCTTGAAGGAGCTATGGTTGGAGAAGGAAGATGCTAAATCTGAAAAGAGGAGAGAGCAAAGACTGAGACGCCTCTCCCTTTTCCTACAGATTACTGCTGTAGTATTCGCGGAAGGAATGGTACGAATCCTGAGTATCTGGAAGATGAGTAGTGTTCTCAAGGAGTTATAATGCAATTGCAAATAGAAAATAAAATGGCAACCTGATTTTAAGATTCACCATAGCAGTGTATTACAGAATATATCCATCCGAGTGTGGCTTTCACAATGCTTCTGTGATTGACAACACACCAGTAACTATTACAATCTTTCTCCCCCCACCACCCCTGATGCATTGATGAGCACCTTCCTTCAGAGTGTCCACTTATGTTTCTATGTATTTCCTCATTGTGGTTTAGTTGTCAATCTGCATTTCTCCACAGTCGTTCAAATAAAGACAGAAAAATCTATCAAACAGGTAGGTTGATCTCATGTGGGGTGTCATGCATGAAACTGTGTGCATTGGTGGTAGTGGTGATAGGATGGGCTGCCGATACTAAAATCAGGTTTGCCTCTGAAATACATATGATATCTTACAGACCATAAATGGATTCAAAAAGTAAAGTTTCTTCTTTAAAAAGACAATTCCTTTTTTTTTTTTATCACGAGGCAGTTAAATGTTCTCCTTGTAGTTCAAAATTCTAAATGCTAATCCTCCCAAACTTAACGAATAATCAGAAACTCAAAGGCTTTCAAAAAGCAAGCCCATAAAAACAATTAATTTGTCTCCATCTTAATTAAATGATGAAGCAATTCAACCAACTCAGCTTTTTAAATTTAATCATAATTAATCTAAATAGGTGTAGAATGCTTTATTACAGAAACTCAATAAGAAAAAACTGTGGGCATCTGGCAGAAACTTTCCTACTCTATAGGTTGCTTCATTTGTTCAGAAAATGATAACATGGCAGAAAATCATTAAGAAGTTTGTGTTTGTTTATTTGCTTTTGTTTTCTGTGAAGCAGTGCAGTTTTTAAAATCTGTCTTTGAATACATTCTAAACAACCAAACCAAACAAATTCTCTCTTCAAATTTATTTAACAGAGTTTTTCAGAAATCATGTATCAAAAGTGAGAATCACAAAATACTCTTAATTAGATTATTAAATTAAAATTTTGATCTTCAAAGTCCCACTAAATTTTAGCAACACAATTTAATTTAATTCTTACATATATGATAACAACTGATGTTATTTGACACAGACTATATAACATTTCATCAGCACATGCATATTATATCTAAAATAATTGGTGATTTCCCTGAGAGTTGTAGGTCCTTCATCATCTAATACTAGCTCTGATGCAGTCAGTGTACTATTTATTGCCGAAAACAATGCTTGTGTTAAGCTTCAAAAAATAATTCAATCCTCTACCTTAAAGTAAGCACTCACTTATCTGGAAAATACATATTGATGTAGAGTTCATAAAGGTCTCTTGTATTCTCATAATCCAATAATAATTCGCTCATGTTGGGAAGAAAATACTGACAAAGGTAAAGGAAAAGGAAAGAAAGAGAAGGAAAGAATGTCACAAAGAGCAAGAAAGGAGAGGACAGACCTTCAAGGAGACTATTAACTGAGAAATTAATGTTTGATCTGATACATGGTGACTCAAAATAGTTACAGAAAATAATGGTTTGTGAGATATATTAATTGCGGTCCTTTTTCTCCTTCATTTGTTATTTTGTTACAAAATAAAATAGCATGAACAAAAATTCTTTTACAATATCTTGTCAACCTAGAAGACAAATTTTTAAAAGAACACAAGTTAAAGTATAATAGCAGAAGGTTATGTTTATACATTTGAGCACAATCAACTAGAAGGAAAATTATCCATACAATGCTATTCTTTCTGATTATATGTTTGAAAGTGAAAAGGAAATTATGTCTAATGAATATTCCAAATTACTACACGTAATTCTGAAGTTGTAGATGAGTTAACACTGAGATTGCTAGGGTAGCTTTTCAGATATGTATGTCTGCATTTTAAATATAAGCAAAAATAAAATAACTCATGATGGGTCTTTAAATTTACTTTAACTATCCAATGAAATGAACTAAAACAAGAGTAGATTTCAGCTGCTTTCTCTGAAAGTTTTACACAAACACACACACACACACACACACACACACACACACATATATATACACACACACAAATATGAGAGAATCCTAAACTATAACTTTCAAAACAGGTACCTGATAAATCATAGTTATATTTTATGAGATCATAAAATAATTACAAAACAGAGAAATCACTAAGAATAAAAATAAGAATCAAACAGTTAAAAAAGGAAGAATAAAATGTACCTGATTATTATTAAAATTATTTTCCAAAGAACTGGTGAAAATTACAAGATATATAATATGGCCTTGGCCTTCAAAAATAATGAATAAAAACCTTATGTTCACTACAGAATTTGTAATTAAGGTTATTTTAAACTCCTTAATATTGATAAAAGAAGTGATACACAAAGAAAATTGTCAGAAGTCATGAGCTTATAGAAAGGCTTTAATGAATGGCATTTATACTTATTTCTATAAAGTAACTGCTATGGCATTTTTCTGCATTGATAGCCATGTATCTAAAATTGATTGATCTGACTTTTACTAAAGCCATAATGGGTGTCTTTGCATTAGGAAAGGAGAGATTGCTAGTTCCTATTGACAATTGTTTGGGTTGTCTTTTGTAGTCAGTCTCACCAAGTATTCATTGAAGACCGCCATTATTTGACTGCACATCACACCGAGTAAAAGTGAATAGCTAGATGAGCATGGTGGTGAGGGCCTTTATTCTCAGCACTTATGAGGCTGAGGCAGGAGGACTGTCATAAGATTAAAGTCAATCAGCTGGGGAAATATAATGATGAGAGTCTAGCTTGAGATATTTATCTGAGATGTGTATGTTTGTGTGTGGGTGTCTGTGTGTGTGCATTTATATGAGTTTTCTCTGTTTATATGTGTGTGTGCATGTAAGAGGGACAGAGACAGCAAAACAGACACCTGTATCTGTCTATAAGCCTATAGATAGACTGATAGCTAGATAAATAGATAGATAATAGATAGATGGAAGCTAGATGGATGATAGACAATAGCTACCTCCTTAGTAGGTAGGTAGGTAGATGGATGGATGGATGGATGGATGGATGGATGGATGGATGGATGGATGGATGGACGGACGGACGGACGGACGGACAGACAGATAGATAGATAGATAGACAGTGCCTATCATAGTGGAACTAATTGACTGCTTTTAAGTACTCTCAAGAAGTTGACGAAAGAGAGATACATACTTAGGACTTTGCATCCTTAACATTGGGTTAAACGAGACACAAGACAGCTTATTGTCCCAGAGGAACATGTCTTCTTCAGTTGTGTAACTGAGATACCGTGATTTGTAAAACTCAGACTAAAAGTCTAATGGTGCAGCTGCCTTAATATAAATGCAAATTAAATCCTCCACTTCCCAGCACCACTTTAGATAAAATCAGTGCTTTGGTTGGAAACTGAAAAGATCTTGAATACTGAAATATGGGGCATACTGGTACTTTCATAGAACTAAGAAACTCACTTTGTAAGTAAAAACAGCCTAGTTTTCTATTTACAGACATGAGTCTCCCTCATCAGAGGCAGTGTCTGAGAATGTAACAATGATCCTATATAAGTTCTTTCACTGTTATTTTTTTTTAAATGTAGGCCTGTGTCAGATTGCCAGATTCACATCCCAGCAGGCCCCAGAAGGAAGCTTCAAAGCCAGAGCCATTAGGCAATGTTGGTACTCAAAAAAAAGATATATCTGCTTCACTACTTTAGCTCGACAAGAACTGGTAAGGATGTACAAAGATGCTTCTAAGAATGAAGTTGTAATTAAATGAAGTCATAATGACTGAAAAGAATTCCAAAACACAATCTCTTCCCCAAATGTATGGGAAAAACATTCATGAGAATAATGTGCATCTTTAGTGAATTCTATTGAATCCCTTCTCTGTAGTTCAATAATCACACTGAAAACATATTTCTTCCAGATGGAATATTTATGCATTTCTCACTAGAGCAGGAACTATGATATTGAAGAAAGCATGGACTAATTATTGCATTAATCAGTGGAATCATCTGATATGAAAAAAAATCATTATGTGTTTTTTAGATATTTTTTCCTCTCAGTTCTGGAAGCAGAAAGCATGATATCCGAGTGGCAGCTTGATCAAGTTGATATCATTTTCTCAGAAACAGACTGCCATGTGCTCACTATATTAGCTGATAGGCATCTAGTAAAACCCTTGGCATCTCTTACAAGGGTTTGGTTGGAAACTGAAAAGCCACTGACGATGGCCCTCACATCACGTCTTATCTATTATTCAAGCGTTCTGCTTCCTAAGAACATCATATTGAGAATAAAGGCTTCAACATTTGAATTTGGGTAATGAAAACATTCACTGCATAATAATGTATAGAATAGTTATAGATGCAATTATAATCACATGATCCTTATCAAAATGAGAAATCTATTTTTCATTTAGCTTGTAGCTTTTGTATTATTATTTACCAATTCAAATTTCTTTCTTCCCGTCTTCAACTACCATTTAATATATGTTGATAATTCAGACTTTGTACATCCATATGGACATTGTAAGTTATCTGAAGAAATCTGGCATAGTTAATAGAAACTAATAAGTGTTAGCTAAAGATCACTTTCTCCTCATTTGGGTGAAAGAATAACTAATATAGCCATAATATATTATGGTAAAGAGAGATGAAAGTGGTTAGTTAACTAGAAACAAAGGTCAAATTTTATACTGGGACAATTTAGGGCAGAACTACAACTGTGTGAATATTTTCTATATATGAGAATGAATCTGTACCATTGTTTCATAATGTATAATTTTATAGAACTATGATTCAATACCAATATTTTTATTTAATAGAAGCTGACACTAAACATCAGCTCCTGTCCACTTATGTTATTATTCATAAGGTTTTAGGAACCAACATCACATTTTTACCTTTCCTAGATTCTGTCAAAGCTTGCCTTTTCTTCTATTCATTCTATAGATTGGAGTTGTATCAAATACTTGAGCATTCTATACTTCCTTTGCCCACCACTGAATAAGTTGTCACATTGAACATTTCTTTAAATACTTGGAAAGAGACAGCATTTGTGAACACATCCTCCATCAAATTCTCACTTTCTCAATGTCTGATTCTTTTAACATGTTTTTCCATAGTTTCTCTGAACTAGTAATGTGAGAATTAATATTTTCACAAAAGTCAAGCACAAATTCAGGGCAATTTCAGTCAAAATTGCTGTTTCATTACTTCCAAGAATAAAAGACAAAAAGTTTGCAATCAATATGGAGAGAAAAATCCAAAATAGAAAAATGAAATTTGCAGAAAATATGGAAGGAATTTGAATATGCAAAATAAAGTAAACCAGCTCCAGATACAAAATACTGCATATTCTCATTCATATTTCAAATATTTAGGTTTCTGTGTTTAAATTGCAATATCTACAGAAGCTAGGAGTGTAGAACGTGACTATTGTGAGGTGAAGGCCCTAGAGAGAGAAAGGTGTTATTATAGGTGATGTGAACGTAGAGAGCAGAAATGCTATGGATAGAAATGCTTAAGCATGGTTGAGGTGAGTGGATGAAAGGATAAAGAACTGAGGGAGAAGTGTTAAAAATAGTGTATAAAAATGTGTTATAACATCTTATGATTTATTAACTGTAGTGATATTTGATCTGTATTTTGATAAATAAAGCCTGCCTAAAGACCAGAGAGTAAAACAGCCACACTAATCAGCCTTTCAGACCAAGCAGTGGAGGCATACACCTTTAATCCCAGTAGCCATACAAGTTTTCTATAGAAACCAGGCAGTAGTGGTGCATGCTTTTAATCCCAGCCCTAAAGAGGATTATAAAATAGGAAGAGACAACTCTTACCCACAGTCTCATTCTGAGATTCCTGGAGGCAGGGTTGCTATTTCAGACTGAGGTAGAGGTAAGAGCCAGGGGCTGGCTGTTTGCTTTTCTGACCTTCGTGTTGAACCCCGATTTCTGGCTCCTGAGGGTCAACGGCATCAGAGGTCTTACCCAGATGTGAGGCCTATGTACTACAAAGTCAACCAATTCAGGACAGGTACTGTAAATCCAGTTTAAAAAATAAGCTGTGGAGGTCATAGTATTGAGGTGGCGGTATTAGTATTATGTAGATTAATGTTTATATCTAGAGACTGTAACTCCTTTCAGACTTAACTAGAGAAGAATCTCATAGCAACAAACAGGTGTGACTATGGTATATTTACAACTGCTTGTTACTTACAGCTAAGCATAAGGGACATTTATGTATGCAACAGGTTAAGAGGAATCACTGTGTTCAGTGAAGAATTAAGCTGTGAGCTAACGAGGATGTGTTGAATAGTTCCAAACCTAGAAGTTACACAGCTACCCTAGGTAAACACAATGGGTCACAAACTAAACCAGAGTAACATGAGAAGAGTCTTATAAAAAGGAAGGTAACATGACAGGAATGGGAGAGAGAAAAAGAGGGTAAGGACTGAGTGTAACCTGGATCACATACATGAATGAAATTTTCAAGAATTTAAATTTAAATTTAAATAATAAAGAGTAAAAACCACTGTCAAATCATCAAATTTAACAACAAAGACTGACCTCTTAACCTAACATTCTAAATTTGATATCAAAAGAAAGCTATTCTGGGACGTTACTCAAAATTTAAAATGAGTAAATTTAAATTACATAAACATGTATTCCTTAATAAAGAACACAGATGCCTGCATTAAAACAGCAAGTTCAAAATGCAAATTAAAATGTTTTTATTCTTATACTTTAAAAATAACTTTTTTTGTAGGCGCAATAGCAGTTACAGCTCATAGAGAGCTTGCCTTGTGTCAAGAACAACACTAATTGTTGAAGCAAGATTATTAAAAACTCAGGGTCAGAAACTGGGGTTCAACCTGAAGATCTGAAAAGCAAAACAGCTAACCACTGGCTCTTATCTCGACCTCAGTCCGAAATGGCAATCCTGCCTTCTGGAATCTCAGAATGAGATTGTGTGTTGAGAGCTGTTTCCTTCCATTTTATAATCTTTTCTAGGGCTGGGATTAAAGGCATACACCACTGAGATTAAAGGCATGCACCACCCAGTACCTATGGTAACTAGTGTGGCTACTGGAATTAAAGGTGTGTGTTACCATAATTTGGTCTGTAAGGCTGAACATTGGGACTGTTTTACTTTCAAATCTTCAGGTAGTCTTTATTTATTAAAATACAATTGAAATGTTACTATAAATTGGTTTATATTTGTTAAGCTATTTTTATCTCAGTTTAAAAATGGGAAAATCCAAGTCCACGGAACTTACATTGCTTAAGGAAAAATGTCTAGTAAATACAAACCAGAAGTTACTTAAGTAATGTGAGTTTGGAGGGTGTATATCTTGGCACCCATTTATTAACATTTTATGAAGTCGTTGAAAAATATCAAAACATGAACCAACTACAAAAATGTTATAATTACTCTTCTGACTTGTGTAATTATTTTTATTTATTTATTTTTTTGGCTACATGGGATGTGCCCAATGAGAGACAGAGAGGGAACATATGAGTAGAAGGAACTACACATTTGCCAATATATACACAGATCAATATATGCATTTGTGTTGTCTATTTACATTTATTTATATAACCAAAAATAGAAGAAACTGACAATGAATCATGGAAATACACTAATTAGCAGTGGATGTTTGCCTGTTCTCTCTTCCTGAATGCACAATTTTCTTCATATAGCTTTGTGTTTCAACTATAAATGTTGTCTGCCAATTACAGAAAATAAAACTATAGACTACCTAGTTTGTGATTAAAAATATTTTCTAAGACTAGATAGATGGCTCAAAGGGAAAAGCTTTTGCCATGAAAAGAAAAAGAAAAAATGACAATGCAGGTGGAAAGCCCCGTGAAGGTAGAAGGAGAGGACCTACTCTTGATATTTGTTCTCTGATCTCTATGTGTCCTGACATGCACAACTCATCTCTGTCTCTGTCTTTTTCTCCATCTCTCAGACACACACACATACACGTACACCATAAACAAATTCACATTCAGAAATAAAACAAATAGAAAATGAAAATTGTCCTTACTACATTATTTTGATTTATGTTAAATAACAGTTTTATTTATATCTTGTAATGAGAGTGCAAATGTCATAACCTCTGATTGCTAGTATATTCTAAATTTGGTTGATTTGAGAGGAATCAAATACCAATATTACTTGGAAAGAAGAAATACCATTATACTTTTTTGTGTGTTTCTGGAATTTCTTCTTCAATATCATCATAGAAATGAGTGACCTCACCATTTTTGTCATTGGTTCACAATGTAGTTGTTTCCCATCTTATTCATAGTTAGTCTAGAAATGTTTGGATTCTAATACAGATAAGGAGAATTGCACAGAGCCTTATATATTTATGATTGTTTGGATTATTTTAATATTCACTCCAGACCTTCTGTTTATTTTGTTTGCTCTGTTCTGATGTTTGTTTTATGTTTTATCTTATACTTTATTTTATTTAAAAAGAAAAAATTGCATGTAATTTATCTCTAAAATTTTATAGTATTAAAGTAGTTACCTAGTCAAGAAATATAGATAACATTAGCAACATTGTTTTTAAATGGCAGTATTATGCATTTAAGGTTATCAATATAGTTTAATGGGTGTATTTTGCAATAAAACAATTATAATTAGAAATCTAAGCCAAAAATTTTCAACATGGATAAATGCAGAAACCAAATTGTGATGCTAATTTATTGAGTTACCTTTATCAGCATTTACTTGTTTAGATAATAACATTTATGAAAATGTAGCATGTTTTATAAGGAAAATTTAATATAAATAATTAATATGAAAAACACAATGCAACATAGTTTTCGTGATAACATAGACATGCATGCTATAGTAAACTAGATGAATTATTGTGAAGTAAATGAATCTATAACACCAAGACAGTAAGCAACATTAATAGTGTCAATTAATTACTAAGGTTTAAGATAAAATAGATCTCTCTTAATGCAGACATCCAGCTTGAAAAAAAATCAAGTCAAACAAATGAATGACTGATATCCACGAAGGCTTATATCATTTTTCAATTTTGGTTGCAGATTGTGAGGGAAGCGTAGTAGCGTAAAAATCCCATCATGTATTTCTATTCATCTTCTCTCCTGGATCTATGACAGTGTAACTCAGCCATATAATATTACCTTACCTAAATATCTTTAGCCTACTAAAAACAAAAAATAATCCTCCAACATATCTTTATTTCTTATAAATCTCCCACTGCCCAAAAGATTCTGATAAACTCATCTTCACAGGTGATGAGGATTTTCATATCATGCATTGCTAGCAAAAATAGAACATTCACAAATTTCCCTTTCCTACTTCACATAGAGAAGACTATGTTTAATAAGTACAACAAAACTAAAAATACACAACTTAAGAAAACTTTTACAAAATAAATGAGAGGCCTTGAGGATATGCAATTAGAATGATTTCTAAGACAGTCCTAGTGGGGCAAATAGACACCATGGGTGCACAACGGTCATTAGACAAACAGACAGCTCACGGTCAGGGGTTAATGATAAAGCTTAGACTCGGAGCTCAGTGGGTGTGATGAAGACAAGCCTATTCCAAGGGTGCTTGTTTTTGTAATGGGAAGAAAGGCAGTCTCCTCTTAGGAATGCAGGGTAAATATGATGGAGTAGGATATAGGACTATATGGTACTCACCATAAGTGAGAGAAGCAGATGACCCACATAGAACGAAAAACAGTATTTCCTGAAATTTTTAAGGTCAGATATGTCTGCCCAGATATCTTAGTGAATAAAGACCCTTATCGCCAAGCCTGGTGGTGACCTAATTTCAATACCTTGGCCCCACATGGTGGAACTATAGAAAAAGCTCTATAGAATTATCCTAGGACCTCTGTATGTCAGGTTTTGTATATGAACACTACTTACACACACACACACACACACACACACACACATTTACATACTACAGAAAGAAGAAGAATAAGTATAATAAATTAAAAACAAAAATAAAATAAAGCATATCTTAATAGCATATTAATAAATGATAAGTAGCAATTTTGTATTTTTATCAACATTAAACTTTTTGTTTGTAAATATCACTTCAGATCGTTTCTATAAATGACAGGATTTCTTATAGTTATTTTAAATAAAAGAATAAGAGCAAAATTATAATTATATACATATATACAATATGTACATAAATATATATTTGTGTGTGTGTGTGTGGCATTGTTTATGACTGAGTTCCTAGCAAGAATCTTGAATGGTAGAACTTAGAATGACAAAAGGGACTTTCCTCAAACATCATTTAGTGTGTATAATAAGCTATCTAATTTTGGAAGAGATAAAAAGGAACATGTATTAATAATTATGAAAGTCAAATGGTAGGGAAAGACATGCTGCACAGAAGCTCCACTCCATCTCTAATAAAAGAAGATACTAGAGCATAAAGCTGCTGCATCTTAAGTCTGTTGACAATCAGGAACCTCAGTTCTACAAGTCTCTGCATTGTGTCTTTTTTTTATTTTTTTTCCATTCAAAAAAATTTACATTTCCTTCCCTTCTTCTAGTCCCCCCTTCCCCCATCCCTCCTCCCTCCCGCTGCTACCTTAAAAGAGGTCATGGTGGCCTACCCTGTGGGAAGTGCAAGGCCCTCCCTCCCTCCATCCTGGCCTAGGAAGGTGTGCATCCAAATAGACTAGGTTCCCAAAAAGATAATACATGCAGAAGAGATAGGTCCTAGTGTCATTGTTGATGGCTTCTCAGTCTGCCCCCATTGGCATCTTGAATTTTGCATGCAAATGGATGGACATAGAAAATGCTATCCTGAGTTAGATAACCCAAACCCAAAAAGACGATTATGATATGTACTCACTCATTAGTGGATCTTAGTCATAAAACAAAGGACATTAAGCTTATAGCTCACAAGCCCAGAGAAACCAAAAAGCAAGGTGAACCCAAAGAAAAACATATATAGATCCTCCTGGAAATTGGAAGCAAACAAGATCGCCATGCAAAAGTTGGGAGCAAGGGGCAGGGATAGAGGTGGGGGTAGGAGTGTGGGGACGGGGAGGAGGGGAAGGAGAAGGGAGAAGGGAAGGACTGCATTGTGTCTTGCAAAAGAGGAAGGCTAGTGCTGCCCAGTTCCAACAATTTATATAATCCTAAGCTCCACACAATGTCTTAATAATTAAAAGTCAGGTGCTGAAAATGAAATCTCAAGATAAGTCATACTTAGAAGAAATGTAAGGAGAAGCAAAACTCAATGTTATAAAGTTTCCTTGGATAAATAGCAGATGGCATTTGGTACCTGGTCTGGGTTCACATAGAACAATGGTATTCAGCATATCCTAGGACAAACACAGAAGAATTACTATAAGTCAGCCTTCAACAAAATGACTCTTAATTACAGTGATATTCATGTAGTGACAACTGAAAGCTAAAAGTAAGAACAAATGTGCAAAAAGTCTTCTGACATTTCATAGGATTTATTCAATCAGGAAGTTAAAGCTTTTTGTTGTTTGTTTTTAATCTTCCCTTTTCACAGAACAGAATTTCACAGAGAAGCATACATTAGATCTTTGACTTCTTGGACTTTAATTCTTCCTCTAAAATTCTTTGGATTCAAAGCTCTAATGGATTTACTTACTTCTGATTCTCAGCTATCTTTGCTCTAACATACACACTTCATGAGCTCCCACTAAGGCTGCTGTGACATCATCACCCTGTACAGTAGCTATAAGTGTGGGTGGTATAGAAGGAGCTAAGAATTTAAATGAAAAACTTGGATTTATATCACAATTGAAGGTGAGTCTTTGTCCTCAAAGAGATTCTTTGACTGTTTCTCTGGAAAGTCAGAAAAAAAATATGTGGGAGATATCACATATATTGTGAAGGGATATTGGAAAAACCCATCCCCACATATCAAAGCTGGCCCAAGTTTGACCATCTGGTATAGGCCAGAGGGGAAACTACAAAATCCAGTTGCAAGGCTGAGACCTTTCATACTGCTTTATGATTTAGAAAGCTTATTAACTTAACATTTAACTTCAAAAAGGCTCCATGTCAAGTATTGCACATTATTATTAAAATTTTCATTGAAATATTGATCACGTCTTTTCAAATACTAATAAGGCACCGATTTTGAACATAGAGAAAATGCAAGAAGATAATCATGAAGCAAGAAATTCAACTACAAATTGACAGTGAGACTTTTCATCATATAGTTTTTTTCTTTTCTTTCTCTTTTTGTTGATTTTATTGCGCTATACATTTTTATTTGCTCCCTTTCGCTCCTCTCCCCTCCCCTTCAACCCTCCACCATGGTCCTCATGCTCCCAATTTACTCAGGAATCTTGGCTTTTTCTACTTCCCAAGTAGATGAGATGTATGTATGTATCACTTAGGGTCCTCATTGTTGTCTAGGTTCTCTGGGATTGTGAGTTGTAGGCTGGTTTTCTTTGCTTTATGTCTAAGAACAACTTATGAGTGAGTATATATGATAACTGTCTTTCTGGGTTACCTCACTCAATATGATGTTTCCTAAATCCATCCATTTGCCTGCAAACGTCAATATGTCATTATTTTTTCTGCTGTGTAGTATTATACAAGTGGGGTTCTTCTATGGGCACTCTTCGGGAGATTATAGTATGTTAATAACACATCATATCCTCTACAGAACAAGCAATCATGGTGTTTTTTAGCTAAGCCATTTTGACTGGTGTAAGATGCAATCTCAGAGTCATTTGGATTTGAATTTCCCTGATGGCTAAAGATGTTGAACATTTTCTTAAATGTCTTTTGAACATTTTAGATTCATCTATTGAGGATTCTTTGTTTAGTTCTGTACCCATTTTTTAATTGGGTTATTTGGAATTTTGATGTCTAATTTCTTGAGTTCTTTATATATTTTGGAAAACAGTCCTCTGTCTGATGTGGGGTTGGTGAAGATCTTTTCCCATTCAGTAGGCTGCCTTTTTGTCTTTTTGACTGTGTTCTTTCCTTTACAGAATTTTCTCAGTTTCATGAGGTCCTATTTATTTATTGTTGCTCTCAATGTCTGAGCTACTAGTGTTATATTTAGGAAGTGGTCTCATGTGCCCATGCATTGAAGGCTACTTCTTCCCACTTTCTCGTCTATCAAGTTCAGGGTGGTTGAATTTATGTTGAGGTCTTTAATCCATTTGTACTTGAGTTTTGTGCATGGGGGATGTGGAGTCAGAGGAACACTCCTCCATTGTTTTTGGGAATGCAAGTTTGTATAACCAGTCTGGAAATCAGTTTGTCGGTTTCTCAAAAAACTGGGAATCAACCTACCTCAGGATGCAGCAATACCATTCTTGGGCAAGGACATTTGTTCAACTATGTTCATAGCAGCATTATTTATATTATCTAGAACCTGGAAACAACGTAGATGCTCCTCAACCAAAGAATGGATAAAGAAAATGTGGCACATTTACACATTAGAGTACTATTCAGTAGTAAAAAAACAATGACATCTTGAAATTTACATGCAAATGGATGGAAATAAAAAAAATCCTGAGTGAAGTTACTCAGATCCAGAAGATGAACATGGTATGTACTCACTCATAAGTGAATACTAGCTGTAAAGCAAAGGATATTGAGCCTATAGTTCATGGTCCTAGAGAAGCTAAGTAAACAAGGTGATCCCTAAGAAAAACATATAGGGATCCACCTGGAAAGGGAAAACAGACAAGATCACCTGACAAAATCAGAGGTGGGAGGAGAAGGGAGAGTGAAAGGGGAAGAGGAGGGGAGAAGGGAAGGGGGAAGGAGAACTTGGGGGAATAGGATAGTCAAAATGGAGAAAGGACATAGATGAGAGCAAGGAAAGAGAATTTTTGATTGAGGGAGCCATTATGGGGCTACCAAGAAACCTGACACTAGAGAAATTCCTAGAAATCCACAAGGATGACCCCAGATAAGACCCTAAGCAATAGAGAAGAGGGTGCCTGAACTGGCTTTGTCCTGTAATCATATTGATGAATATATTAAATATCACCATAGAACCTTCATCTGGTAACTGATGAAAACAGAGGCAGAGACCCCCAGTGGAACACTGGGCTGAGCTCCCAAAGTCAAGTTGAAGAATGGAAGAAGTGAGAATATAAGCAAACAGGTAGGACCATGATGGGTATACCCACTGAAACAGTTTTCCTGAGATAATAGGAGCTCACCAACTCCAGCTGGGCAGGGAAGGAACCAGCATAGGTCTAAATTAGTCCCTCTGAATGTGGGTGACAGTTGTATGGCTGGGGCAGACTGAGGGGCCACTGGTAGTGGCATCAGAATTTATTCCTACTGCTTGTACAGGCTTTTTGGAACCCATTCTCTTCGGATGGATACCTTGCTCAGCCTGAATATAGTAGGGAGGGCCTTGGACCTTCCTCAGAGCAATGAGCTTGACCATCTCTGAGGAGTGGATAGGAGTACAGGGTCTGGGGTTAAGTGGAGGGAATAGGAGGAGGGGAGGGAGTAGGAACTGGGACTGACATGTAAAATGAAAAAGAAAGTTTGTTTTCTTTTTTTAAAAAACTAAATTAAATTAAAAAAATAACATATCATAATATCATGAAATAAAAGAAATATCAATATATTCCCATACATCTGCAATTTCAAATGGTCAATAATAATTACATAATATAATTATTTAACCCCATAACTCTTAATAATTTTCCTGTTTATCAATAATGTGGTCTATTACATCCAAGCTTAACGTCATGTTTCCCAAAATTTTAGGAATTTAGTTTTGTTTAAAACTGTTATAAACATATCAATGGAAGAGGAAACAAAATCCTTATTGTGCAATAGTAGCAGAGAAGTTTGGCTCTATTGGCTTTAGGCTTCCTCCCGAAAAGCATTATACAGTAAAAATACACTTGACAATACATTCTGATCTTTCATTTCATTTCCAGGCAAATAGTAAGTACTCTCATCATTTTCCTGATAGCAATAATAAGCTACAACTTCTATATCCTTGCCATGAACTATTAGCAATCGCTTTGAACAGCAGCCTGTGCAGCTGAGTAGGTAAGCCACAGCAGGCTTTAGGGAGAGTGGCCAATACTCAGCAGGTTTATTGGATCTGCCAGCAGGTAAATTATTTTAAAACTTTATCCTGCTGGGATTTTGTTCTCTGAAGAGTCTGTTTGTGTTTTGACTTTGCTGCATCTTTTGTAGTAGTGAATTTCGCATTAGCACACAGCAGCCAGAAATTCTGACACCAAGATCAGAGGGAGTTAATTACTCACCGGTAGGGGTCATTACGAGTGAGCTTGCACTTAACACTGGAGAAATAGGAATTGACAGTTGTAATTATGTGGTTGCAAGGAAACCAATCTTCAGAATTTGGACTTGCTTGCATTTACTTATTGTATAAAAGTTAGTTGACTTAAGGAAAAACATCTTCAATGCAGCAAAGTGGCAAATTAGGCTTTTGACACTGGAGAATAACAGAGAAAAGGAATAATTAACTGAATGTTTCTTTTTCTAACTCATATAATTTCTTAAGCAATATTGAGCCTAGCTTCCTAATAGTGTTTTCTAATTGTAATTGCTGATAGTTTGAATTTACTGTGGTTTGACTTGTCCTGGGCACTGCAGTATAATATATATTGCATCTAATTCTTATAAAATCTCATTAAAGACATTACACTTTCCACAATTTAGTACTGGAAGATAATGACTTGTGTAAGTAACTTTCCAGTAGCACAGTTAGTTAGTTGGCACTGAACGTGTCCTAAATATATGGTGACCCAAAATATTAGATGATTTTAAATATTTCCAAAGTATCACAATATTATACCTCTATTTCATAACAATAATTACATCACTCTCTTATAAACAATATCAGATGGCTTTATGAAAATAAAAACTCAACTATTAACTCAAATTATAAGGTATTTATTAGTTAAAAAACAAAAATAAACTACAGTCATTGTTTGCTGAAGAGCTTACATTATTATCAAACTATTGGCTAAATTTTATAACTTTCTGGCTAGTCATATTCAAGGATGTTACTAAATAATTTTCAAAAATGATATCAATAATCCAAGTACATTGAATTCCAGATCATGTTCAGCAAAAATGAAGAACATTGGGACCACTATAAGTTATGAACTTTGCTCTAAATAGGAGTTGCTCAAAACAAATGAACAGATCATCAGCACTTTCTCTTATTCAGAATATATAAATATCTGTATGACCATGGCGAAGGGAGTGAAACTGAGCTGCATAGGTTGGATCGGTTCTGATCCAGAAATGAGAAAGCCTTAATTATTTTTGTAAAACTGCCAAATGGTTTCTGTAAAAGGCAAGAATAGCAACTGCAAAATCCCATGCGGAAGTAGCAGACCATGTTTACGCTTAAGTTTTATTCCATAATTAATACATAAGTGTGCAGATCTTGGACAAAAGATTATGCAACTCAATTTTAAGTCATCAATCTGGGAGTGTGAGTTTTGAAAATAAGAACAAAGAGCTGGTTAATCATAGGAAAAGCCTAAATAGGGATGATAGTCACCAGAATTTTGTCAATGGAGAGACAGAGAGAAAGAGACTAGAAAGAGGATTGAGATAACATGTAGAGAAATTCAATAAGCTGTTTTGATACATTTACTATGTAGATGCCTTCTTTGATGGGCCATTTTGAACAAATGATAGTATAAGAAATTGTGTCTAATAAATTACTTAGTGAGAGTTTCCAGGAATTTTGGAAGAATGGATGAAGATATCAGTGAAAGAATTTGGGAGAAAGCTCAAATGGAAGATAAACTACTGGCCTATTGAGAAGTACCCATACTAAGCTAAGTAATAGAGATCTAGCTTAAGTTCAGAGAAGAATATATTGAACTTTGAAGATAACGACTACTTCTCACTGGTGCAGGAGAATTGTCTGTATTCTGTCAATCATGTTTTAAATAAACGCTGATTGGATTGGCAGAAAGTATAGGTGGGACAACCAGAAAGAAGTAAATGTGGGGAAATGAGAAATGGGAAATTCTGGGAAGGAGGAAGCACATTCCTCTCCAGTCCTGCCCAGACCACGGAAGAAGCAGGTTGTGACCTGCCCTGCTGAAAAAGGTACCAAGCCATGTGGCTAACATAGATAAGAATAATGGGTTGATATAAGGTATAAGAGCTAATAAGAAGCCTGAGCTAATGGGCCAATCAGTTTATAATCTTATGGAGACCTCTGTGTGATTTTCTTTCGGGCTAAGTGGCTACAGGAACTGGGCAGGACAGAAACCCCATGAAGCAGGCCCTCATGTTACATCTCACTAGATAGATAAAATCCTGGCTCCAGCTACAATTTCCGATAGGACTTCCATACTTGGTAGCAGTAGGGCTACTCAGTATCCTGTACTTGGGTTTATGGCAGTGTTTACCAAAATGTTGTTAGATGATGGTCCTTTGCTAAGAGACGTTGAGAAATTCAATCAGCAAAAATGGTTAGACTTACATTAGTGTTCCCTCCACAAGAGACCTGTTACTTAGGAACAGCAGAGTCAGAGATAAAGATGTATTTAAGCCATTCTGTAAAGAAATAGGCATATTGGCATTTAAACATTAAATTATTTTATTTTTTCTTGAAAAAATATTGGCTGAGTATGTATCAAAGAATTGCTATTGATGGCTAATGTCATTTACCAGGTCTACAGAATTGAGAATCACCCAAGAAATAGGGCCACTGAGTCTAAGACTGTGGAGTTTTCTTGATTATATTAATCAAGACAGAGAGACTCACCCTTTGTGTCCATTACTGTTCACCATCAGAGATATTGAATGGCAGTCATGGAGACAGGGAACCAGAGAGTTGCACATATTTGTCCATCCAGTCTTTCTTCCTGACTGTATTTGTCATGGTCCAGCTGCTTCAAGTTCCAGATGCCTTGACTTTTCCACTATGATAAAATATGTCTTGAACTGAACTGTGAGCTAAAATAAATATTTTCACTATTAAGATTTTTTTCATAGTATCTTATAACAGCAAAAATTAAGTCATAAAAGTTCATCATTTAAGAGATTTATAGATGAATAGGAGATTATTTTTCCCCATTGGGGGAAAATAGCATTATTTCTCCAAAAGAAATTGGCCTTGTGGTTCAGTGATCACAAATGCAATCTCTCCAATGTGAAAATTCACTAAAATTATTGAGTGAACATTCAGAAGATGTCTATTAATTTTTCATTAAAGCTAGTTGACCTAAGGGCCAATTGCACAGGCACAGTTAATTTGATTTATACTGCACTTGTGGCAAATTACAAACTATTCTAGAAAGTTTTGGATTATGCTTTATCCTTTCCTTAATATTTTAAGAATCACCACAAAAAATATTCTATTTGATAAGATATAGTGATAGGGCTAATGAAAAGGAATCATTTGTTTCACTAGTTTACAAATGAAATGAGTTTTTTTAAAAAATACTAAAAGCCAATCTTAAATATGAAAGTTTATCCTTAAATTAAGTTAAAAAATACTGACGTGGAGCTCACTTCCCATCATCTGTAATCCCCTTATCTTTATTTAAACTCAATGAAATGACCATTTATATGTAGTAAAGGATAAATCACACATGTTGACTTACTCATAAATGAGGGAAATAAGAAAAATTGTGTCTTCTCAGCAGGATAATTTTCTTACAAGTCTAAAGTGATATACATCCTTCTTCATGTGATTCTACTAGGTATCACCACTGGAGTGACTTTTTTTTTCCATACATTGTTTGTTTTATTTTTTCCATTCAAAAACATAATTAAAGAAATAAAATTTTTACCTTTCTTCCCCTTCTCCCGGTCCCCTCCCACTACCTCCCCATCCCTCCTCCCTCCCCCTTCTTCCTTGAAAGAGGGCATGGTGCCCTGCCCTGTTGGAAGTCCAAGGCCCACCCCCATCCCTCCCGGCCTAGGAAGGAGTGCATTCAAAAAGACTCGGTTCTCAAAAAGATAA
>PVIU01025303.1:0-23950 GCA_004026605.1 Ondatra zibethicus
GCCCACCCCCATCCCTCCTGGCCTAGGAAGGAGTGCATTCAAAAAGACTCGGTTCTCAAAAAGTTAATACATGCAGAAGAGATAGGTCCTGGTGTCATTGTTTGTGGGTTCTCCATCTGCCAACTTTTGCCGCCACATTCAGAGAGTCTGGTTTGATCATATGCTCATTCAGTCCCAGTCCAGGTGGATTGGTGTGCTCGCATTAGTTCAGGCACACTGTCTCAGTAGGTGGACCAGCCCCTCACGGTCCTAACTTCCTAACTCATCTTCTCCCACCTTCTGCTCTTCACCTGCACCTTGGGGGCTCAAGAGAGGGAAGACTTTCAAAGATGCTTAGAGAAGTTGGTAAATAGATGGTATAGGACCCGGCGCTAAATTTCTAAATAAAAACAAAGTCTTAAAAAGGAGTATGAGCTAGACCTGCCAAGGGAAGGATGTAGCTGGGTGGTTGGCAGTCAAGAGTTAGGGCTGTAGAATTGCAGGAGAGGACCAAATGATCTTTGCCTACTTTCTGCTGTGTGACCCTGACCAAGCCCTTAACCTCTCTGTACCTTAGTTACCATCACATCTGTAACATGAGATTCTAGTAGCTCCTGTACCAGCGGCTTCTGAAGACTGATTCCCTGTGAGCTCTTAGTGCAATGCCTGTCACTCTGCCAGCCTTCAGAAATGCTTGCCGCGATTCCTGTCATGGCTTCATGCTTTCAAGTCTCCTGAAAAAGTGTCATGGTAAAACAGCTTCAAATGCTTGCCTGCTGTCACTGACAGTCACCATACTAACCACAATGCCATGACTAATACTTCTCGTGGAAGAATGCAAGAATATTGCGGAGTTATCTTGACAGGTCAGCATGAAGCTGCTCAACATGATGTCACTAAAAGAAATAAAATAAAATAAGAAAAATAAAAGTCTTCATTGACTTTGTTCCTGAATAACAGTGAAAGAAAGTCACTGTTTGCCACCTGCAACTAGCAGCTGTTAGGGACAGTCCCCAGGCTGCATGTGCTTGGCAGGACATCTGACTGGCTTGCTAATATAGACACAGGAATGACTCAAATCCTGCTTGAATGAAATCTCCCAAATGGAGCACCTAGGAATCTGCCCTTCAACCGGAGCCTGAGTACTGAGCCCAGGTGTCCTAGGTAGACATGAGGATGTGTCTTAGATAACCTTGCATCTTTCCATATTCGGGTAAGCTACATGGTTGCTTCTCTCAGGTACAGGCAGGTGAGTAGCTTCTCTATCAGGAAGCTGTCCTCAGAAGCAGTCAGTCCTGAACAGTGCTAAGAACCTGATGGTGACCACATGTGCCCTGGCTCTTTATTTTGCTTTTGAGGTTCCTTCATGCATATTCTCTTCTAAAAACACCAGACCCCTGGTGCTCTCTTGTGAGAGAAAACACATCTAACCAGAGATGAAGTTCTCAGCGAGAGCTGCCTGGCCTCTGGCAGTAAAGGCAACAAGATAATATCCCAGGGACAGTGGGGATTCCTGGGAAAAGAGATCAGCGAGGTTGTTATATTGTAACTTTTAACAGTTTTTTCATGGGGGAGGGAGCGTATGGTGTGTGTGAGTGTGCCAAGCATGGCATGGGCTATCCTGGGGTGATTGCTGCGTGTGTGAGTGTACCAAGTATAGCATGGGCTATCCTGGGGTGATTGCTGTGTGTGTGAGTGTACCAAGTATAGCATGGGCTATCCTGGGGTGATTGCTGCGTGTGTGAGTGTGCCAAGCATGGCATGGGCTATCCTGGGGTGACTACTGTTTCCATGTATACACTGCACATGTTTTAATTTCTCTGTGCTCCAGTTTCCTCATCTGTGAAATGGGGGAAAGGATAAAATAGTCTCTCTCTAGTATTGGTTCTTTTTCTCAGTGTGGTAATCAAATTACTGACTTTAAGCAACTGAAAGAAGGAAGGGTTTGTTTCGGCTTACAGCTCAAGGGGATACAGCCCATCAGTTCAGAAAGGGAAGGCATGGTGGCAGAGAGAGGTGACTGGTCATGTTGCTTCTGCAGTCAGAAGGAAGGAGAAGGAAAGGGAAGGGAGGGAGGGACAGAAAGGAGGAGAAAGAGAGAGAGGAGAGAGACTAGCCAGTGAGGAAGCCCAAGTGAGCCTAGCCTCAAAGCCTGCCCCTAGTGACTCGCTTCCTTAGTTAGACCCTACCTCCAGGCCCACCATAGCTGGTGACCAAGAGTTTAAATATGAGCCTGTGGAGGCTTCTAGTCGAGCTTAAATGTCTTTATAGCCGTTAGGTAGTTGAGCTATGCTACAACAAAATCTCATGGTCCTTTGACTTGTCTCTTGTGGAGTATCAGCCATCATTACTAATAAGCCTGTCGTCGACTTTAAGAAAATACAGCTGGTTGTCTTTGGATGCTGAAGAAATGGAAGCACACAGAGAAAAGCTGCCCAGATCCCAGAAGTGCGGATGGATGAGAGTGGTCAGATAAAGTGGGCTTCAGCCCCTCTGGTGGGGCTTCATCTCCTGTCATTGCTGTGCAGACCGGGCTTCTGGGCTGCCAAGGGAAAAGGGGAGCACAGAGTTACCACTCTGGAGTCCTGGGGTGGGACCCTTCTCCTGTTTGAAGCAGAACAGCTTCATGTCTATTAAAAAAAAATGAGTAGGTTTTGCACACTGCTCTGCTTCTGCTGAGGGCTCTGAGGTAAACAGATCCAAGGATGAAGTCTCAGTGTGTTCCCTGAGCAGCCCTTCGTTCTCTCTCTCTAATCTCTTCCCAACTCTGGGATCCCAACGACAGCGCCAGGCTTGTCGTTTTCTGGAAGGAGCAGAACTGTGTCCAACTCTCCGAGCACAGGAGTACTCCGACATTTGTTCCTTATAATGAGCCCAAATCTGCTTTCAAAGTCGTAGTGGGGTTTCGCAGGTGCTGACGAGTTACCTGTTATTGGAAACTGTTCAGCTCCTGACTGCTTCGGGTCCCACTGTGGTCCTGTTTGGCAGTATTGCAGGGTCAATGTCTCTGCTTGTGTCAGGAAATAAGACGCTATGGGCACCGCGCATGGTGCAGTGTGCATGGATGGCAGCCTTAGCGCAGCAGTGCCACTGTTCTGATAATCAGAGGGACTGGTGGACATCTCTAGGGTCTTCTTCCTGAGCCCTGGAAGAAAGGATCCCAGACAGGCCCATCCTCATTACAGATGGTCTGGGGGTATCATTAAGATCTCTTCAAGACTTGGAAGTAAAATGCTTGCTATATACAACCTTGACCACACAGCAGATATATAAAAGCCAGGCTAGCCAACTGGTAAATTCTAGGTTCTGTGAGAGAGACTGGCTTAAAAAAAAATAAGGCGGAAAGCAGTAGAAGAGGACGCCTGATGAAGACCTCTGCCATCCATATGTGGATGTACAGGCACATACACCCATACTCACATGTATGCATGCATGCACACAAGCACTCCCCACAAACCCAGCAACAACCTCCCCGCCCTGGGCAGCGGTTTCTCCTCATTGCTCTTGGTCTTCCCCAGGCTTGTAGTATTAGGTGGCTATGCCTTTCATAATTCAAGAGGCTTCCAGGAGAAGCTGTGGCTCTTTATGGGGAATCAATTCATTGCTAAAAGTTAACTCCTAGACAGCAAAGAATCAGATTCTTGCTGGGTCCATCAGCTTCATACTTTTCTCTTTACTCTGCAAGGTGTGTGTGCGTGAGAAGGAAACATAAGCTGCTCACGAGTAATTGTGCTATGGCGTGAGCTTGACTTTGACACATGTGAACAGCGTGGAAACAGTGCAGCATGGAGCCCTCTTTCTCTGGGCTCTCTGGTTAATGTCCCTTGGTCTTGTGCCAGCCGCTCCCTCGACTTCTGCATTTCAGAAGTATTTTGTTTTCCATTGCAGACAGGAGGAGTACAAAGGCAGATGGTGTCATCACTTAATTTGTTAATTCTGCCAGACTTTCTTCTCCTGCCAATCAACAGTCATCTTTACAATCTCATGTTTAAGGGCAGCTTTGAGGGAAATTACAGAGAAGCAGCGTCCTGTTTACCCTGTGAATGAATGCAGAGGGCTTGAGTAAAATCAGAACAAAACAAACAATTTAAAGCAACGCAGCGCCTCTGAGCAGATCCTAGGGTGGGCAGAGCTGGAGTGGAGCTGCAGGGGAGCAGGTTGCTTGCTGTTCTTGACCCTTCCTGGAACCTAGCATGGGGTTTTTCTTTCTGAGCCTTCCTTTCCTTCTAAGCAGAAATGTGCCCTCCAGCACCTTCCCAGGAATACTGATTATTTACAGGATCGACATCATGCAGTTCTTTGAATTCTTTGCTGGCCTAAGTACAGACCTGTAGAATAGCTACAGCAACTGCTTTGAAGGAATGTGGGCCACAGCTGGGGTGATAGCTCAGTCGGTTACGTGCTTGCAGACACAAGGACCCGAGTTCAGTTCCCCCAAACCCATGTTTTTTCATTTTGTTTGTTTTGTTTTGTCCTGTTTGGGAAAAAAATGCAAGGAAGAAAGAAAGGGAGAGAAAGCCTGGTGTAGCATTATAGGGATGGAGTTGAGTGGTTCCCTGTGATTTTTCTGGCCATTTTAGACTACTTGGCAAGCTCCAGGCCAATGAGAGAACCTTTTTTAAAAGAGCAAGGTAGCCATCACCATAGGAATGATAGCTGAGGCCATCTTCTGGCCTCCACACATGTGTGCACACCACCTGCACATGCATGAACACCTACATACACAGAGAATATGGACCATATCTGGTGGTGCTTGCTTGTAATTCCAGCACTCCAGAGGCTGAGGCAGGAGAATTGTAAGTTGGAAGCTAACCTGGGGTACATAGCATGTTCCAGGCCAGCTTAGGCTCCCTGTCTTGAAAACATTCAATCAAAACCCAAACAAATAAAATAATTTGGATAGATGGGTGGGTAGATGGTTATGGTAAAAAATGGATGGGTATAGATAAATGAACAAATGAATCAATGCATGGATTGATGAGTGGGTGAGTATATTTGCAGACCATTTGTGAGGTGGATGAATGGATGGATTCATGGATAGATGGTTGAGTGGATGGATGGATAGACAGATAGTTGGACTGATCGAACTGATGGATGTGTGTCCAAATGGATGAAATAAATAGATGGATGATTGGGTGAATCAGTTGACCAATGAGTGGGTTGATGCATAAATAGGTAGATCTGTGTCTCAGTAGATGAAAAGAGGGTTACCTTACTCTATAGTCATTTCCTCCTAGAAACCTTTCTTCCCCTCTCTTTACAGGTGGGGTAGACATTCTTTTCCCCAGCTCACACTGAATTGTGCTTTTCTTCCTGTGACTTGTAAGCGTCAGATAAAATAAAAGCCCGTGAGTGCTAGCTCTCCAACATCAGCAGACGCTTTAGGATGGCTGGCAAGGCCTGAACGTATCTTGCTCAGTTATCCCAGCAACATTCACAGTGAGCTCTTGGCATAGGGGAGATGCATAGCACACGTTTGTCTGAAAGAAGAAAGACTGTTTGGAAGGGTGTGGACAACTTGTGTTCCTCTCTCATGGCTGCTGTCGTGACTAGTTTTCTCTTTACAATTAGAAACAGTTGCTAAAGAGGAATGGAGTTCTTTCCACCCAAAGCACTCATGCACTTGTGCGCACACACACACACCTCATACATGTCTTTCAAAACTTAAAAGGAATCATGTGATTGTTTTGCTTTAACAGCCCGTCTTCACACTGTCTCCTGCTTTATCCCTAATTCCAGCCTGTTAATTAACCATTCTTCTGAAAATTTGGATCCCAAGGGATGAGAACTCTGGGACACCCCTTCCTCATCAGCTTTTCTACGGATACCTATTATCCTCAGCCTCTGTCATTAAATTCTAATTTTTTCTTAGATTTAAAGTCGGGGCAGAGGCTAATGAAGGGCTTTTGTGCCCAGGAACAGCGGGCACCTGGCAGCTTCACTGGCTTTTGTATTTATTTTCAGGCATGTAGGGTACCCACGGTGGGTAACACTGCTTCAGGGGGGTGGCAGACGGCTCAAGCATTCCTGAACCCTAGCCCTCCCCAGCTCGGCTATTGCTCAGGCAGCCTTGGTGCCCATGTGCAGGGGAGAACCGCAGACCCTAGAGGATCCTCCGTGGTGTTACTGTTATGTTGTGCGGAGGGGTGGGGAGTACCTGGTGTTGCTGTAGGTGAGCTCTCTGACTCTCCTCAGTCTTCCTTTCCTCGACTCTTACAGGACTTGGTTACCTGTAGGTGCCAGACATCTTTGTCCATGTGGGAACACAGAACGGTCCGCTGGCACATGAACACACATATCAGAATAGAGTTTGAATGGTTTACATATGCAAACGGATGAGACTCTAAGTGGGCAGCGTTGTAGGAATTCTGGGGTCAGAGTGCCTCGATGTGAATGTCACTGGAATTTTGAATACCAGGCACTCTGCTCAGTGGTCTGCATGGGTGATGTCGTTAAGAATTCAAATTGCCCCACTGAGTCCCACTGACACACCTTTATATTGGTGGAGGATTGAAGCTTTACAGAAATTGCCTTAGGTGGCGGAGCCAAGGTGATGAATGCAGACGGTACAGGTAGAGCAAGCCTAAGCCACTGTTATGCTGCCCCCTGCAGGTAAATGTGTGGCATGGCTGGTCTTTGAAGAGATTTTTAGGGATCCCTGGAAATTAGAGGCGAAATCCTGTACAACATATTCCCTCTGGGGGGAAAAAAGAGCTTGCATGATTGGTATCTGAATTCAATCCTAAGTGTCTCTCCATTCTGGGGGATGCAGCAGGGATTTGAAGCCTCAGAACCTCGATAGAAATTTCCCTAAGTTGATGCCACTTCCTGTGAAAATCAACAGCAGCTGGAGCGCTGCCTCAGTTGGGAAAAAAAGGGGTTGCCTTGTAAGCATCAGACCTGACTTTTATACAGCACTCATGTAAAAATCCAGGTATGCTTACCTGTTATCCTGGCGATGGTAAGATGGCAGACAGCGTTGGGAAGACCCCAGGCTGGTGGGCCAGCTAGACTGGTCCATACACTGAAATTCCAGGTTGTCCTCTGACCTCCATGTGCACACACATGTGCCGTCCTCCACACACAGAAACACCTCAGGTGCATCCCAGGGCACTGTGCGCTGATGATGTCTGGCAGATTCCTAACCAGTGAGCTCAACTCCCAACCCTTCCTGGAGTGTCATCCCTGGTGTCTCCAGCTTTGTAAGTGCTGGGAAGCTGGGGTTGTGGGGAGGGTTCTGTAAACTGATGAGTCTGGCTCAATAGGCCTGGGGCAAGTCTGATCGTCTGACTGCAACAGCAGCCCAGGTGGTCGCTGCTGCTGCTGCTCTGAGGTGTGTACCTCAGACCTCAAGGTCTGGCATCCGTATTTCCTGGGGGCTAAACTGGCTGCATCAGAATCGCCCCAGGCCTTCCATAAGCAGTGGCTCTCAGATGAGCTTTAGGAAGTTTCTGTACCACACTGACAAACAGTGCCTTGCTCCATGCTTTCTGAGAGTCAGGGTCCCTTGTGGACTGGAGATAGGTTACACAGGATTGGTTCATGGGTCTAGGTGGGGCCACAGGCTTGTGTCGTATTTCCCTGGGCCAGTCTATTCCATACCCAGGCTTGGGAATTTTTGTAGCAATTCCTCTTCATATCCTCCAGTCTCTCCCGTGGGCTCAGCTTCTGTTGCTCCACCCTTTCTCCTTTGCTGTGCTTGAATAGGTGCCTTTGGTAGCCTGTGTCCTGGCTTCCTGGCTTCTGCATCCACCCCAGTAATGAATTTGCTGCACAGATCCCCGGGAATCTGCTGTCAAATTTGGCAGATGTTGGCATCCTTACTTGTCTTTCAAGCAGGACTGGGTGAGGTTGACCACATTTTCCTCTTTCCTCCATGGCTAGTTGGTATTCTATCCAACCGTCCCTTCTTGTTTGCCCTTTTTCCTTCTCAGTCCACTTCCCCGGATCATTATTCTTCCAGAGGTGGGCTCAGCCTTCCCATCTACTCTATTCTTTCTGGGTGACTCCATTCATTTCTGTGCCCCAGTGCTGCTGGGTATGTCACTGCTGCAGCAGGTTCCACACACGTCTGCCCTCACAGATACCATGGAGGAAGCAGAGTGGATGGGGCCCTGGGGTTGGGCAGTCTGGGGCACATCCTGGCACTGCCACTTGTCAGTGAGGAAGTCCTGTATGCACTGTTAGCTTCTCTGGCAATGGTTTTGAATGTGGTGGAATGGATTCAGTGCTGGCCTGGTTAGTTTTATTGTCAAATTGACACAACCTAGAGTCACCAAGGAAGGGGGAACCTCAAATGAAGAATCTCCTCCTTCAGATTAGTCTGTGGCTATGTCTGTGGGGCACTGTCTTGGCTGATGGTTGATGAGCCCAGCCCACTGTGGGTGGTACCATCCCTAGGCAGATAGGACCTGAACTATATAGGCCAGTTGAGCATAAACCAGTGAGGGAGTGGCTTCTGCTCTGGCTCCTGCTTGAGTTCCTGATCTGACTTCCTCAGTGATGAGTTATGACCTGAGCATGTCAGTCGGATAAGCTCTTGCTCTGAGTTGTTTCACCACAGTGAGAGAGGGTGAAACTAGAACAAGCCCCTTAGCTGGGAAGTTTCCAGCCCCAAGGTGGATGCTTGTTGAGTTTTCCTGGAATGTCTGCCTGACTTTTCTTTAATTATTAGGAATAAGGGTTTGGAGTAATGGCAATCTTGGAGTAATGGAGTAATGGGTCACACATAGAATCTAGTGAGACTTGGAAGTGTCTTGTAACCTCCTCAGCCCGCCTGGCATTTCCCATTGGCTGCACATCCCTTCCCTCTACTCCTCCCCCGCCCTGTCTCACAGCCCTTTGCACAGGCTGAGGAAACTGAGACACTGGAACTTAGGATCTAGTAGATGACCATGTGGCCTGAAGGTAGCAGAGAGGAGATTTGAACTTGCATGTTCCAAGTTACTCTATCACACCTTTGAGGAAATGAGTATGGAATGTTGAAGTTTTTTTCCTTTTTTTAATATTTATTTATTTATTATGTATACAATATTCTGTCTGTGTGTATGTCTACAGGCCAGAAGAGGGCACCAGACCTCGTTACAGATGGTTGTGAGCCACCATGTGGTTGCTGGGAATTGAACTCAGGACCTTTGGAAGAGCAGGCAATGCTCTTAACCTCTGAGCCATCTCTCCAGCCCCCTGGAATGTTGAGTTTTGAGCCCATACCTATGCTTTCTGAGTGTGCATATGGTGGAGAACCCTTTACTGACTGTGATTCAGTTTGACCTGAGTTGAAATCTTTAATGGCCACAATTTGGGTGTGTGTGTGTGTGTATGTGTGTGTGTGTGTGTGTGTGTGTGTATGTGTTGCTGATATGGAGGAGTACCTTAGGCTTTAAGACTGTGAATTTGTCCCCCCCCCATCCTCACTATTGACCCATGTTTTCTTTATTGTTTTGACCACTTGGGAAATTCGGGCTAAACATTGATCCCTGCTGGGAGTAACTTTCCAAGAGAACAGTTTGTTTGTCTCTTTCCTTTGCTTCTGCTTTCCCATAGCATCTACTTTTCCTTATTTTTAACAGCTTTGTTTTCCTAAACCAACTTAAAAGATTTGTGAAAGCACGCTATAAATTTATAAGAAATAAATATATATGTAAAGTGTGTCCCTGGGCAAATTATTAAAGTCTGTTGGTATCCTCTCTATGATGTTGGAAATGATTCTCATCCCTATGTGCTTTGGGGCAATGTAAATAGGGAATAACAAGAAGAGCCCTTGAGAAGCAATTAACAAGCATTAGCACTTTCTGTTCTCCTCTGCCTACAGTGAGGATGAGAGAACTGTGCATCAGTGCTTGGACCAGTGGATGCTAGAAGGTAGCTTAATACATCTTATTAAGTCACTCCTATGCACGGCTCACTCTAATGAGAGCCAGGACAAAGACCCACAAGTGACTGGCTGTCCTCTTGGTTTTGAGTTGTAGTATGCTATTAGATTTAGAAAGTAGAAAGGACTCCATGGCTATGCAGTAGACTGAGACACAGAGTCCATCCTGACAAATAGAAAGCATTTAGCTCAAGAAGATGAACTAGACTGACAAAAACTTTTTGTTACCATGGCAACTGGGTACTTGGCCAGTCCCTCTTTGGGTTGATTATAATGCAGCAGTGAGAAATGCCAACTGTTATGTTTTAATCACTTATTAGCTCATAAAATGGCCCAGTCCACGTGCTAATTGTTACTGGATAAAGTAAAACTATGTTAAGAGGTCCATGCCTCCCATTTCCTTGTGTAAGCTGTACTGGGTGGGGGCTTTAAAAGTAGGGAACAGTGCTTATGAGAATAAAACTGCTTCACCTTCTCATTCAGCCCCAGTCCACTAGTAGGGGCCATTTCATCATCCCATTTTACCTGAGAAAGTAAAGACCCAAGGCCATCTGGTTCTTAACATTGATTTCTTAAAATAGTGGGATTTGTTTGTTTTCTTTAAGAAAAACAGGCTGGGCATATACCTATAATCTCAGCGCTCAGAAGGAAGTGATAGGTGGATCTCTTGAGTTAAAAGTATTGCCCTCATCCTTTCTTCCGTGTGAAAATGATTGACAGATTGCTTTGTGGCGTGCTGGTAGACAGCATCCCTAGCTACCCATCGTGTCAGGAGACTTTCCCCTGCTCATCACCCCAGCGTTGCCATGTGTTCCCTGGGAGCAAGGCAGAAGTGGAGAGGAACTCAGCTAATTCAGAACCTTCCAGAAAAGGAGCCACTCTTTTATTTCTGATGTCACCCATCTTCTTAGGTCTCAGGAATTCTCATAAAATTTGGTTTCTTTATTTGGTTATATCAGAAAGCTGTGCAGTTCTGTCACTAATTTTAGAACATTTCATCACCCCAGGAAGAAATGCTTGTACCCATTAGTTGTTACTCCCCACCCCCCTCCCATTCCCTGGGAACCACTAACCTTCATCTCTCCAAGGATTTGCCTTTTCTGGACATTTCATGTAAGTGGGCTTGGTATTTGTAGCCTTCTATGCCTAGCCTCTTTATCTAGCATAATGTTTTCCAGATTATATACAGGATATCATGTATCAGTCTTTCAATCCTATGTAATATTACAGAATATAGACTGTAGGGGTTCGAATTCAGTCCTTTGCATATGGATTTCTAGTTGTCCCAGGCTTTGCTGAAGATTATCCTTTACCACAGTGAATTTTCTTGGCACTCTTGCCAAACATCAATGATCTATAAAAGATTATGAGTTTTATTTTGTTAGTCCACAGGTACACTCTTACTCCAACACCCCATACACCTGATTCTTTCGGTCAAATGCAAAAATGCTCTGAGATCAAGATGTGTTAACCTTCCAAATTTGTTCTTTTTAATGGAGCATTCACTGCTCTGAGGCCCCTGCTCCTTCATATAAAGTTAGGATCTGCTTATCAGTCAAATGAGATTTTGCAGGGATTGTGTTAGATCTGTAGGTTGCCGTGGGGAGTGCTGTCCTTTACAAATGTTAATCTCACATTGTACAAATGGGAGATGTTTATCCTCACTGCTCTGACAAAGTAACTGGCAAAATCTTCCTCAGGAAGGCAGGGTTCATTTTAGATCATGGTTGAAGAATGGACGCAGCCGATGGTGGCAGCAACATGGAGACGGGAGGAGCAGGATGGGTGAGTCAGTTACACGGTGTCCAAAATAGGAAGTAGAGTGTAGCCAGGAAGTGGGGCCAATCTATAAAACTTCCAGTTAGTCCTCCCCTTACCCCTCATCATCTGCTGGCAGGAAATCTCAACATCCTAAGGCTTCTACAACCATTCTGAAACAGTGCCACTTGCTGGGGATCAAGTGCTCAAACATGTGAGCCTATAGGGAACACTTCCCAGTCAAAGCCCCACAGATTCCTTTCTGCTTATTGAGTCATTTCTTTGAAGGGTGGTTTTCAGTTTTCAGTAGCCAAGCCTTATGTGGCTTCTGTCCAATATAGTCCTAAGGATTTTGACTGGTTTTGACATTATGAGGTTATTTTCTTAATTTTGATTTTGATTCTTGATGGTGGGTGTGTAGAAATACATTGATTTTTCCACATTCATCTTCCACTCTGCAGCTTTGATGGCTCTGTTTCTCAGTACTAATTATTTTTTATGGATTTGCAGTCTTTCTTCATTTTTAATACAGACATTCACAGCTACAGATTTCTGTTTCGGCCCTGCCTTATTTGAATTCTTCACATTTTAGTGCTTTTTGTTTCTATTTATAGTCTCCAGGTATTCCTATTCTCATCTCATCTCTCTTGTCCGACCCATGGGTTTTGGACGAGTATGCCACCTGATAGCCACATGTTTGTGAATTTCACCAACTTCCTTCTGTTGTTGGTTTCTGGTTTCACTCCACTGTGGCTGAAGAAACACACTTATAATTATGGTATTTTAAAATTCCCTGAAGTTTTTGTCGTGACCTTGCATTTGGTCTATCTGGGAGAGTGTTTTCCGTACGCCTGTCGTGTGTATTCTGTCCTCCTTGGGTGCTGTGTTTAGAGGCATCTATCTGTTGAGTCTGTTTCCAATCTTTTATTTTATTTCATTTTATTTTTGAGACAAGTTCTTATGTAGCCCAGGCTCTGCTTGAGCTCTCTGTGTAGCTGAGAAAGGTTTTGTGGCTTCCTTTCTCCCGTGCTGTGGTTACAGCTACCTGGCTTGTGAAGTCCTGGGGACTGAATTCAGGGCTTTACATGCTAGATTGCCAACCAAACTACGCCTCAGCCCTTACATTTTTTATGGTGTTTCCAATGACTCCTATTTCCATGCTGATCTTCAGCCTATTGTATTTGTCATTGAAGGTGTTGGCATCTCCTGTCATTTCTATTAATTTGTCCCATGTATTGGGGGCTTCTTATTTTAGGGCATATAAGTTTGTCTTCCTAAAAATCTTGCTTTGTTCCTAGGGATAGTTTCTTTTATTAATCCTTCATATTGTCTGGTGTTTGCATAGTCTTTCAGGTCTATGGATTTGGGTAGTTTTGGTTTTGGTTTTGCTCTGCCCTTTTGTTTCTTTGTTTCAAGATAGAGTCCCATGATAAAGCCCTGGCTGTCCTAGAACTCAACTTGATATGTAGATCCTTCTGGCCTTGAACACACAGAGGGCTGTTGGCCTCTGCCTCCTGAGGGCTGGGCTTAAAGATGTGCATTGCCATGTAGTTTTGCTTTTCTCTTTAAGCCCCCCAGGTTTTCACGTGTGCAGTTCTGTTAAAGTTTAGGCTCAGGGTTGCTGCGTTCGGATGATGGTGGGATCATTGCGGGATTGTCTGGAGCCTCATTGGCTCATGGTAAAAGCGTCATAGAAGCTTGGGTTCTGCCTTTATTGTTCTATTGCTGTAAAGAGACACCATGACCAAGGCAACCAATGACCAAGAAGCGTTTAAGAGAAGGAGAAAGAGAGGGGGAGGGAAGGAAGGGAGAGACAGAAGTATAGAGTTAGCCTTAAGCCGGGTAAGGACGACAGTGGTTCCCACCTAACCTTTGTCAGGGCAAGAAGCTGGAGGCACAGGTCTGTCAGGAAGCATGAATCTGTACCAGATAGCAGGCGTACACCAGATTCTCTGTTCAAACAACTGGTTAGGCCTCTTGGTGCCTTTCTGCTTTTCACAACAGGGACTTGGGGGTTGTGGGAGAGTAAATGCCTTGTCTAGGTCTTGTTGATTATGCCATATAGCTGGAATGGAAACTTCCTGTGAACCCCAATCTCTTCTGGTACCTTAAATCCGGACTGGGAACCTCATTTCTGAGACATAAGAGAGGAGATGTTTCGGAGGATTTTTCTATTAGAGAATCTTCTGGTAACACTGTTTCAACCACATTTTTTTTCATTTTTATATTCCAGTTAGATTGCATCTGCTGCCCTTTCTCTCACATCTCAAGCAGCCAATATGTTATTTTAGGGAAAAATAATACATGGCCACATCTGGTCAATAAAAGTTGGAGTCCACATAGCCTTCACATGGAACTGAGCTGTTGCAACAAGCAGAGGGCTTCTTTTCTCAGGCAATAATGATTTGTACAGGCTTCAAGTCTCGGTATGGATCTGAATTTCTGGGCTGTTTTATCATCCTCTTTGAGACCTCAGCAGACAAGCTCCCCTTCCCCAGATTTTTAACAAAACCCAGGCAGGTTGTTTTTAAGATGCTGTTGTTTCGTATTTTTTTCTTTGCTTTCTTGACCACCAACTGGAAGTCATTTTTTGACTTTGAAAAGGAACCCCAATTTGATGTTTTAGAAAGCCAGCCAAGGGACCCAATCTAGTGGCAATTTCAGACATTCGGAAAATGTCCACATTGTTCTGACCTTCAAGCCGGTGATGATTTCAGCCGGTAATAGTTAAATGTGTGCGTTCACCTTCGGGAGGTGCTCACAGTGATTTAAATGGCCTGCATTTTATAATTTGGCTTCTTTCTAATTTATACTTTTGTGTAACATTCATTCAATAGTGTTACAATGAATTGAATTCCAACTGGTTTGCAGTATTTTTTTAAGAAAAATGTATTTTTATTTTATTCACTTATTATGTGTGTGCTGTATGTGTGTTGGAGGAGGGGATAGAGAGAGCTAGTAACCGAGCAGCCAGTTGTCAGAAGACAGCATTCAGGATCTGTCCTCTACTTTTCTGTGAGTTCTGGGCCTCAAATAATGCAGGTCTTTAGACCTGCATGGCAAGTGCCTTTGCCCACTGAGCCATCTTGCCAGCTCCAAGATCCAGTTTTGTAGCTGAAGAAAAGATTGTAAGTACATTCACTGCTAGAAGCCGTATGTAACTGTGGCCTTCACGGTTTCTTCATTCCCACATTGTGCAGCCCTCCTGGCCCTTCCACGTGCTCTTCCATCTCCTTGAAATATTCTTCATTCCCCCATTGTACACGCACTAGAAACCCTAACATGGCCTATCTGCCGCCTGTGGATCTTCTTCCGGACCACTGCAGGGCGGTCTGTACCTTCGTGTGAGTGGGATGCATAGCGGAGACAACTGCTTACTGTGACTGTCACGTGGGGTATCATAGAAAACGGGTATATAACATATATAACATATATCCGTTTTCAGGCCTCAGCCTGTGTGGATTGAGATTTGCTCCCTCATGAGGACACTGCTTGAATTGCAGGCAGAGACTCAGCCACCTCTATCCTCACCGGCTGCATCTTTCTTCTGCACTGTTCACCACATAGCTGCCTCTAGGGAGCGGGAGCTGGGGACATTTTGATACTGGCCAACAATGGGGCATGTTACCCCCCCCTTTAAACCTGTTTTGTATCATGCACAGGTAAAGTGTAAATTCTTACAAAGTAGGCAAAATTGATTAAGACTTCAAATTCTAAAAGGGTCTTTTTTGCTAGGACAACAACTAGTCATATATGAGACTACAGATTTTTTTTTTGTATAAGAAAATAGGATTTTGCTCCTTACTGAAGTGGGGATAATTAACTTTTGACCTACAGTGTGTCCTGCCTATGGCATTTGCTGGGATAAGGTGGGGCAAAGATTGTGGGAGTGACCAATCAATAACTGATCCAGCCTGAGATCACCCTTACCACAAGAGGGAGCCCATCTCTCACTCTGCCTGGAGCATCAGGACCCAGAGGCTGGATGACTCAGAGATCTAGGGTGGACCCAAACATGACTGGATGGAAAAATGTCAATGTGATGAAGCCTAACTATATTCCGCTCTACGCATAGATAGCGCCTAGCCCAGTAGTCATCAGAGATCTTTCATCCAGCAGCTGATGGAAGCGGCTGCAGAGACCCACAGCCAAACATTAAACAGAGCTCAGGGAATCCTTTGGAAGGGGGATGGAGGGTTGTAGGAGCCGGAGGGGACAAGGACATTACAAGAAAACCCACAGAATCAACTAACCTGGGTGCATAGGAGCTCACAGAGACTGAACCAACTAAGGAGCCTGCATGGGAATGATATAGGCCCTCTGCATATATATGACAGTGTGTAGCTTGGTCTTATGGGACTTCTAACAGTGGGAGCAGGGGTTGTCTCTGACTCTTTTACTAGTTTTTGGGATCCTACTCCTCATACCGGGTCTCCTTGCCCAGCCTTAATATAAGAGGAGGTGCTTAGTTTTACTGCAGCTTGATATCCCATGTTTTGTTGATTTCCATGGCAGGCCTGCCCTTTCCTTAACGAAGTGGAAGTGGTGTGGGTTGGGGGAGGGCAGAGGGGAGGTGGGGAAGTGGGAATGAGAAGAGAGGAGGGAAGGAAAACTGTGGTCTAGATATAAGATAAATAAATTTAATAATAATAATAAAAGAAAATGGGGAAGCTCACAAAGTAGTCTGTAGTTTGTAGATATTATTCTCATGGTTACTCTTATATCTAGGACATCAGTGTTAGACTCGACTTAGAACACTAATGTTAGGATTGGCTCCATGCTGTCCTCATGTCTGTGATCTTTAGGAATGGCATCTGGTTTTGTGATGCTAACACCAGGAAGAAAGGAACGATAAGGTCACCAGCTCTGTGGATACTGAGACATAATTAGAATCTGGCAAAGTAGGGTTGTGTCGGTCTGTTTAGTGGTTCTGTAATAAAATCATGGAGGATGGGTAACTTTATTTTATTCTTGTTTTTCTGGAGTTATATATTTTTCTCTGCTCCCCTCCCTTCCTCCCCCCTCCTCTTCTACCCTTTCTCATGATCCCCTCACTCCCAGTTTACTCAGGGGATCTTGTCTTCTCATGTAGATTAGATCCATATAAGTTTCTCTTAGGGTCATCTTTGTTGTCTAGCTTCTCTGGGAGTATGAATTGTAGGCTGGTTTTTCTTTGCTTTATGTCTAAAAGCCACTTATGAGTGAGTACATATGATAATTGTCTTTCTGGGTCTGGGTTACCTCACTCAATATGATGTTTTATAGATCCATCCATTTGCCCACAATTTTCAAGATGTCACTATTTTTTTCCACTGTGTAGTACTCTATTGTGTAAATGTACCACATCTTTATCCATTCTTCGGTTGAAAGGCATTTAGGTTGTTTCCAGGTTCTGGCTATGACAATAATGCTGCTGTGAACATAGTTGAGCACATGTCCTTGTGGTATGATTGAGCATCCTTTGGATATATACCCAAAAGTGTTATTGCTGGGTCTTGAGGAAGGTTGTTTTGTAATTTTCTGAGAAATCACTACAGTGATATTCAAAGTGGCTATACCAGTTTGCACTTGCAGCAGCAATGCAGGAGTGTTTGGATGAGTAACTTTATAAAGGAAAAATGTTCCTTCTGAAGTCTAGAGGAGATATGCATGGTGATAACCTCCTTGCTGGCAGAGTCCTGAGATAGCCCAGGACATCACATGGTAAGAGACAGGGAATATGCATGTATATGCCTCTCCTTATAATGCAGCCAGGATTTGGTCATCCCGTCCCACTTGGATTGTTCAGATTAAGTCCTCACCACAACATAGGGATTAAATGTCTACACAGGAACCCTGGGGAGAACACACTCTAACCATTTCCAAATGTAGCAAGGCTGTCCCCATATTTGTGTTCGCTGAAATATTTGAGAACACATGGTCTCTGAAGGAGTTGCTTCCCCTGCTGGATCTGCTGGAGGGGTTCAGGCGAGGGGCTTGCTGACTCACTCTTTGCAAAACTGCTTGGTGAAGATGGGGCTTCTGCAGAGACACTGGGGAGGAGAGCAGGTAGCCCTGGGAGAGAGCGCCTGCCCCCACCAGCCCTCTGAGACGGGCGAGCGTGTGCCCTAGAGAGAGACTGCATCTGCTGGATATCTGTGCAGACCAGCAAACTCATTCCAGCAAAGACTGATGTCCCTTACCCAGTGTAGATTTAGGAAGATAAAAGGAGCGACCTGGTTCCCTTGACCAGATGGGAATGTCCCCTCCTCTGCAGGGTAATGGAATTACATGGATGTCAAAGTGAAATGGATGGAGGATAGTGGAGGGGTGCACCAATCAGGGACCAGCCTAACAAATGCAGAACTGTGGTTTGCTCTCATCTCTCTTGGGCAGCCACGTGATGCCAGGTGATGAGCTAAAGGACACCAAAGTCTATACTATGCATTGCCTTGGACCCAGCAGCTGTACATCAATGAGATATTATACAGTTGTGAAAATGACCATCTATATCTGGGTGTGTATTGCTAAACAAAGTGTCTGTCAGCAACTGACCCTCTGGCTTACAGGTACACAGATACAGGGAAATTATACTCAGTCATTAAGAATGCTGTGGTGGTTGGATCGATGGCTCTGTAAAGTGCTTGGTGTGCAAACATGAGGACCTGCGTTTGATCCCCACCACCCACATAAAAATGGGGCAGAGTGTTTTTATACCTGAAATGCCTGCACTGGAGACTGGAGAACCAGGCACAGGAGGATCCCTGGAGCTCATTGGCCAGCCAGTTTCACTCAGTCAGCAATTTCCCACAGTTCAGTGAGAGACCCTGCCTTAAAAAATAGGTGGAGAGTGTTTGAGGAAGACGCCTGCTATTCATCACTGGCCTCCACCCTCCACATGCACTCACACACATGTATACACATAGCCACTCTCCCCTGAAACACACACACACACACACACACACACACACACACACACACACACTGATGCCGTGGATCAGTAGTGGTCAGAACTACATTTCAGAGCGGTATGTGTTTTGTGTGCATTTACATGCAGCCGTACACTGGGGCCAACTTGTTCATTCCATCCGTGCTTACTCAGTAGCTTACACACTGGGTACTTTTTCTGAGCAGTGGGCAAGAAACGTTTGGCATTCACAGTGCTGTGGCAGGTGTAGCAGCTCCTGGGAGCTCGGCAGTGGTTCAGAATACCAGGCTTCATCCTAGGCTTGTTGCATCATCAGGGCTTGACCCACTGACCCACTTAAACACAGGGTTTTTCCCGTTATTTTTGTTTGAGGATGCCATGTCTTCTGTGTGTGTTTGAATGTCTGGTCCTTGGGTAGCAGTGTTTGAATGCCTGGTCCTTGGGTAGCAGTAATGTTTGGGGAGGTTGTGGGACCTGTCTGGTAGAGGTGGGTCTTTGGGGGGGGCAGTTCTAACCTGGTCCTGCTTTTACTTCCTGATTGGCTGTCCTGATGCCACTTCACACTCTTAGCAGTGTGAACTGAACCACACCTACTCCATGCCTTCCCTTTGTGATGGACTTTCAAAAGTCTCCTGAAACTATGAGCCAAGATGAGTCCTTCCTCCCTCTCAATGAGAAGGGTAGATGATACAGAAGCGTGTTTGCTAAATGTCCACAGCAGTCTTTCCTGTGGTGGGGATCAGTGGTGACTTACACATTCTCCATTATGTTTCTCCGTTACTGAAGTCTTTCACAGCAAGGATGGGAACGTTGCAGAGAAGCTTATGGCTCCTGCTTCTGCTTCTTTGGCCCATCTTGGCTTTATACTGGCAGGATCCAGGGTCAGGAGTTGGAGGTCAGCAGCTGCCCCTCACCTGGCCAGCCACAGAGGTAAAGGAGGGCACCGTGACTACGCACAGCTTGCTGTGGGGTTGTAGCCACCACTTGAGGGGTGTGGCAGGTCTGCTTGGCTGAGTTCATAGCTATTCTGGCTGAACTGGGTGGTGACTGAGACAGGATCTCACTTTGTCACTTGGGCTGCCTTCAGACTTGCTGTCCTCCTGCCTCTGCCTTCTCAGTACTGGCGTTATGTGTCACCACACCAGACTTCTAGCTCAGCTCCTGTGTGCAGTGCACCTAGGGAGACCTGGGCCATCAGCTGTAGATAACAGACCTGTATCACCCTCTAAGGGATGTGCAGCCACCAGTGCTTTCTGGGCAGATTGAGAGTCACAGGCTTTCAGCGCAGCCAAGAGTCTTCTACCCCGGGTCTGGAGCATTCTGCATTCTGTGGAAGAAGGCTTTAGGTTTCCTGGTTCCCCTGCTTTTGTTCTCTATTGAATCTGAACTCTGGTAAGATATCTGAGCTAGGCGTGGCGCTGCAGTAGCTGCCAATGGCGTAGCACTACGTAGCTAAAAGAGGCTGAACCCAGGAGTAGGTGAATCAGACTGAACACCAAATTCACCTAGTTTGCTGTGTTTACTTACAGGAACGTGGGTGACTCGGAACCTTGCCCACCACATCATGGGTGCATCCACAGACCTTGTAGGCAGCTCCACTAAAGAGTCTCCTCTCTCCTAACAATTGCTTACTTACTTATATAACTTTGAGGAGGGGCCTTATAAGTCTTGTAAATTTGTGGCCTTCTTGAGCCTCTAATTTTTGCTAGTTTTTTGGTTCCTCTGAGCCTCTTTCTGCAGAGGAAATAGCTATGCATGGGCTTCAGTCTGATGCTTTGTCACAGTGGTAAGAGAAGCAGGTAGTGTCATTGTCTCTACTTGAGCTTTCATACCAACCATCTCCATCTTACATGACCCCTGGAGAGCGGGTTTTATACCAACCATCTCCATCTTACATGACCCCGGAGAGCGGGTTTTGCCTCAACTTAGCTGATGAAGAAACTGAGACTCAGCAATATTCAGAAACTTGTCCAAAGTCATCAAAATGGAGCCTGAGTTTGAGCCCAGAACTCTTGAGATTGTGCTTTGTGAAGAACTCACAAACACCGTGTCGACTGTGAGTCAGCTGCCACCTAAGTTGGCAGCTTTTGCAGATGGTGGGAACATGCAGTGATTTACTGTCTATTTGTTCCTAAGAAATAGTCTTTTCCTTCTTGGAGGAGTGTGGGTCCAGACTCTCAGACAGGAGGCTGGAGAGATGCTCAGTGGGGCCGCTACCTGCACTTAGCCATAGATCTCATCTTCTGTCTCTAATCGACACTCAGAGCAGACAGCACCATTAACTAGAAAGAGCATCACCCCCCAGGGCTACTGGGGTTAGCAGGACCATAAATCAAGCCCAAGTTACAACTGTTTCTGTTCAAACTGTTTGTACAGCAGGTGTACAAAATGAATTTCTTTAGTACAAGAGTCTGGCTTCTGTGGGGAAAAGTGACAGCCTGTGGCAGAGAAGCATGCCATTAGGTTGACTGAGGTCATGGCTTCTGGAGTCCACATGCCTAAGCCTCCGCTCAGTACTAGATTACCTAGCTGTGGGAACTTGAGTGAGTCACTTGATCCTCAAAGCACATCCACAAAATAGTGACAGAAGCCATACCCATCATACCTGTCTATGTCAGGACTCCTCAAGACCCTCCCAGGGTCATCTTTTCCTAGGACCCTTGGAGCTCAGCATACAGTCGTCTCCAGGACATCAAAAGGATACAATGCAGATTCAATATGGGCAAAACATGATGGCAGTGGTACCCAGAGAGGCCCAAGCCTTGACTTCCCAGGTTTCTCTCTTAGAGCACTCATACAGGATGCATTTAGTTCCTCTGGATATCAACAGCATGTGTGAAGGGCTGTGCACCAGACAAGCTCATTTCAGACCCAGCACCAGTTTTTGTCCAGGGCTGATCACCTGGGCACTGTCTTAGTCACTTTTCCCGCTGCGGTGGCACAATGACCCTGATACCCTGACAGGAGCAGCTGAAGGAAGGGCTCGTTTTGACTCACAGTTGGAAGGTGCTGTTCCTTGTGGTGGGGCAATCATGGCGGCAGGAGCTTCTGGCCACTGATCACATTGCATCTGCAGACAGCAAGCAGAGATGATTTCCAGTGCACCACTCCCTTTCTGGTTTTCCCGCCTCACTTACTCTAACCTAGATGCTTGCTCACAGACATGCCCAGAGGCTTGTCTCCTAGGCAATTCTAGATCCTGTCAAGTTGACAACCACTGTTAACCATCACAAGCACCCACTGCCTCATATGTTCCTGGACCCAGATTCAAAGGAAATGCAAATATTAGCATAAACTCAACTGGGCAATTTGCATAAGCTCACATAGAGGTAGAATGTCCCCACACATGGCACAGACCACAGTCCCGAACTGCAGCAAAGCCAAGATATGACCTTGCAGGCAGGTCTTTGGAAAGGCACAGTCTTGAGAGTGTCATGTTTGCTTTTCTGCATGCTATTCCATTGAGTGGCTGCTGGGTAAATTAAATGAGAAAATCTGTGCAAAGTCCTTGGCACCCTGCCTGGTGTGGCAAGGACTTGCGAAATGCCAACAATTGCTTTGATATTCAGGCAATGCATTTTGAATGGCTCTTTGGCTTCTGAAGACGCAAGCTCTGTGCCCATCGTCCAGCTCCGTATCCACCATCCACCCGCTCACTCACTCACCTGCCCATTCCTCGGTTTTGCACTGCTACTGTGCAGCCTGTGCCTAGCCTCCTCCAGGACTTTGATTACACATGTGATGGGGGAGTTTGTGTGGGTATGTGTTGTGTGTGCGTGCTGGAGCGTGGAGGTCAGAGGTCAACTTCAGTTCTTCTTCAGGAGCTGTCCACCTTGTTTTTGAGACAGGGTCTTTTACTGGGATCTGGGACTCAGCAGTTAGGCTCTGCTGGCCACTGAGCCCTGGTTAGGTTTTTGTATAGTTTCTGGGGTTCAAAGTCAGGTCCTCATGCTTATGTGGCAAGCATCTTACTGACGGAGCCATCTCCCAGGGTCCTTTAAGGACCTTTGAAGCAGTGTGATTGGCAGCTCTAGAAAATACTGCTTGTAGGTATCCATGCTGGCTGGGCGTTTGACAAGTGATGGTGGGGTGGTGACATTCCCTTGGGGACTTCATGCTAAACCTGAAAGGACTCTTTCGCACATTCAGGGTGAGTGGGATAAGGAGGCTGTGGCCAGAGACCTTCATCTTCTGATACAGCCCTCTGTGTGTCTTTTCCTCCTGCAGCCAAAGCAAAATCGAAATGTGGCCCGACCTTCTTCCCGTGTGCCAGTGGCATCCACTGCATCATCGGCCGCTTCCGCTGCAATGGGTTTGAGGACTGTCCTGATGGCAGCGACGAGGAGAACTGCAGTAAGTTCTGGGAGCTTGGGCACGGTGATCTTTGCTCTCCTCGGCCAGCTGGACTTGCCTGACTCTCCTTTCTATGTTTCTCGCAGCCAGATGCTTGGGCTTCCCCTGCTGTCATCCACATCATCTTCTTTAGCACGCTTCTGGGCATGTGACCTGTTTGTAGAGGGTCACAATAGGCCCACTGCATCTAATCATTCAGACAGTCCCTTTGCAGATGCCTGTGAGTTGTCCCCAGTGAGCAGTTGAGGAGACTCAACTAGAGGTACATAGCTCCTTGATACGTCATCTGCTTGACTGTGTCAACACCCCATATTTTTGTACTTGTCTCTTCTTTGATTGCTCTAGAAACATTGATTTGTTCATTATATTCTGAGAGGTGGAGAAAGAGCTCAGCAGTTAAGAGCACTTGCTGCTCTGGCAGAGGACCCAGTTCAGTTCCCAGCTTCCACACAGTGTCTCATAGCTATACCAGCTCCAGTCCTAAGAGATGTGGCACACTCTTCTGAACTCCAAGGGCACCAGGCATGTATGTAGTCACATACATACATGCAGGCAGACCACTCATACTCATAAAAAATTATGCCCTTTGAAAATAATTTTTTTTTGGTTTTTCGAGACAGGGTTTCTCTGTAGCTTTGGCGCCTGTCCTGGTCTAGCTCTTGTAGACCAGGCTGGCCTCGAACTCACAGAGATCTGCCTGCCTCTGCCTCCCGAGTGCTGGGATTAAAGGTGTGCACCACCACCTCCCAGCTTGAAAATAAATTCTTGAAAAAGATTCCAGATAGTACAGAGTCAAAATTATCCTTGACTATGACTATGACTATGTTTTTGACCTGCTATTTAATATCTCATATCAGTACGCAAACATAAACACACACATGCGCGCACTCTTGCATGCACTCATGCATGCGCATGCTTGCATATTCACTCCAGCTCACCTTGCCTCATAGCATTCTTGCTGCTGGGTTTAACCCCTCCTTGGCCTGAATGCATGGGTTTTTTTCCAGTTTTTCTGGGGCCACAGTGACCTCACACACTGCAGTGTCAGGGTAGGAAAGGTCAAGTCAGCTTGTTCTCAGCTT
>PVIU01025304.1:0-23990 GCA_004026605.1 Ondatra zibethicus
AGCTACTCCTCTTTAGGATTCTCCATGGTTGCTGAAGGTCATATTTGCCTTTTGCTGTTTAGCGCAGGGCCTGCCAGGCTCCAGAAGATCCTGTGGGCTAAGAAATCTGTAGGAAGACAGGCCTACCTTGACCTGAGCAGCTAGGCTGTCGATTCCCGCCATTCTGTCCACATCAGGAGATCTTTAGTTTAGGTGACAGGCAGTTTTGCCCAACGTTTAGCACTTAGCAGTTACAGCGAATTGTGGATGGACGTTGTTCTGTGTCCATCTGTCTTTTGTCTTCTTTGGAGGAAGTAGAGTTTCGCTGCCAGAAGCCAACCTGTCTCCTTTTGTTATGAAAAGTTTTTTTTAATAATTAAATATTTAAATGCCATATTCTCTAGATCTCTGAGCAGTTGAGGGCTGTTTATTAGGTATAACTACAGTTTAGAATCTGCCTGGAGAGCTGGGTCTGAGCTTGACCACATTGGGTCTCAACTTACCAGGTAAGATTTACACTTGTAAAATGACAGAAAGAACAAAAAACTGTTTGCAATAGAAGGTTAATGGCAAACTGACAATAGTAGAGAAGAGCTTAATATATTTGTAATTGTAAGAGACTTAAAAAAGTACATACCAATTTAAAACATGAGACTTATTGTTTTTGTAGTCTGAAATGAGATGCAATGAACAATTATAACATTAAGCATAGGTGCATTTAAGTTACATGTATGATCACACACACAGAGAAAGTGAACAGGAATTGGGCAAAGTGGATGCTCTTGGTGGGCCCTACCAAAGGCATGCCACTGCGCAAAACACATGCAACAGAGTCAACAAGAGGAATTTAGTGAAAAAAAAAAAGCATAAGTAAACCGGGGGACAAGGCAGGGTATACTTCAGTAGAGATGGGAGAACTTGGTCATCTGACCTAGCTCTCAGCCAAGATGGCAGCGAAGTCACCTGACCCCAGTCAAAATGGAAGCAGTCACATATTATATGGAGAAGCCACTCAGTTAAGATGGCGCTGAGGTCACTTGACCTCAGTTAAGATGGTGGTGAGGTCACATGACCTCAGTCAAAATGGCAGCAGTCACGTGCTGCATGAAAAAAGCCACAGTTTTTGAGCTATCTGTAGGCGTTTTAAGCTCAATAAGAGATGGAAAAGCCACAATTTTTGAGCTGCAGGGATTTTAAGCTTAATAATAAGAGAGACCTAGAGGCATGATCTGCCCTGTTGCTGAGCCTCCATGCCACAAGCTGCAGCAGGGAGCAAAAGGCTGGGATTGAAAAAGCCGCACCATGCCACAAGCTGCAGCAGGGAGCAAAAGGCTGGGACTGAAAAAGCCACCTCGTGGGTCCTGGCAGGGTCCATTTGCCTGTGCGCTGACAGTAGTTAGAACGCTCCTCAGACAGTAGTCAGAAAGCTCCCACAAAAGTGGAGCTGATGGGACACCGGCAGAGTGAGGGTAAGAGCTAAGGCCTAGGGTTTTGGGGCCTCTAAAAGTCTTCCACCTCAGGGGGGACAGACCTGGATGGCTTGCTACCCACAGCTGAAATTGTGTAAACCCATGAAACACCACTAGGCCCATAACGGGGACGTCTCCCCTTATAGGCAGGGTATAAATTGGCCCGAACACCACAGGACCCATGGGAGGGTGTCCCTGACCCCCGGGTGGGGTGCTATAGCCTGACTGGATTCGGTCACAGTGACTCAAAATCCAGAGAGGCCAGAGGCCGCTTGGAGCGGCCTTTTACGGCAAGGGAAAAAAAGAAAAGAAATGGAAAAAAAGAGAAAGAAGAATCTGAGGGACCCTGGGTCCCCAGTCGAATGCACCACACAGATTGTGCAGTGCTACCATGGGCGGACTGACCCCAGGTCAGTCCAAACACAAATTTAGCTAAGGGAGGCAACAATAGTAGAATGGGGGAAACTCACCAATTGAAGCCAGTGTTGTTTGGAGAAATCGCGCTCAGGCATATGGAACACATGGTTGTTTTGGAGAAAATCCCCGGTTCCGGATCCCAGCCCCAGGGAAAAGAGGGGCCTGGGGCGGGAGAGCCATCCGAGTCACGGCACCAAATGTAATGGAAAAATTAAAAACGCTGCAGGATTCCCAGCGGCAGTAGGCAGCAGAAATGCTGTAGGTCCCCAAGTGGTGGTAGCGGGCCATGTGGCGGCAGGCAGCTGGCCCTGACAACAGCCAGTCCCAGGCAGAGACAGCTGCCAGTCCCTGAGCGGTGGCTGGTCCCAGGCAGGGAGACACGTGGTGGGTGGGCAAGAGACAGAGACATGGATAGGCACGCCATGCAGAGTAAAGTTGGATATTTATTCAGGGGGTTATGAAGGGAGAAGGGTGAAGGGGAGAAGAGCAGAGAGAGAGAGAGAGAGAGAGAGAGAGAGAGGAGAGAGAGAAGCAGGGGAAGGAGAAGGGTGGAGACAGAAGCAGAAGCTGCCTCTCTGAGGAAGACGGAAAAGAGAGAGAGCTCAGGCTGGAAACTGAAGATCAGCCTGCCTCAGCGGATGGGGGAGGAAGTGGGTGTGGCTTGTCTCTTAAAGAGACAGAATAATCATTACAACCCCCAAGAAGCCAGTCTATGTACAAGGATAACGAATGGGCTTTGAAGGAAATCTGTGACAATGACAGACATTTAAAATCATTGATTTTTAAAGTTTTGTCTTTCTTTCTAACTTTAGAATGGCATCTACATTGTCTGAATCCTGTAATGTTTTGGTTTCGGTTTCTTGAAGGACTGTGAATTGTGGAAATGAAATGTATTCATGAAAGATGATTTTAAGAAGACGTTTTTTAAGGAGAAGAGAAAAATGGTCACTGTCCTTGACATTCAATATTGTAAAAGCAGACACAGCAAAATGGCAGGGAGCTATAGCCACAGGTTTCCAAACGGTGCCTGCCACCTTAGAGAACACTCGGACCACTTGTCAATTCTTTCCTCCATCTTACTGCTCGTTGCAACAGTGGCTCAGCGTCACGAGGGACATTTATTAAATGAGCCTGTTTAATGGCCGAGACAATAGAGTGGGGACCCACACAGTTACATGTGAATGAAAACACATATAGGAATAGGCCACACGGTTCATTAAAGAGGACTGGGTGTAGATAAAGCCCGGCACAGCCCTGGAGAGAGACATTTCCTGCTGTCAGCCCTGAGCAGGCCCTCCTAGACAGACATAGGAGGAAGTTCTCTGATATTTGAACATGCTCACAAAAATGTCTGCATAAATATTTCCCCTTGTCCATTTCAGAGCATGCTAATCAGAGAGGCTGTATTTTTTTATCTGAATTTCAAATTCATTCACACCCATTAGCTGCTCAATTAGGTGGAGCAAACTTTTAGTTGTGCGCCAGGGGCTTCATTTAATTTGCCTGGGATAAGCAGTTGGTCCTAACTGGGGAAGCACGTGTGTATGTGTCTGTGTGTCTGTGTGTGTGTTTGTGTGCATGTATGTGTATGTGCATTCATGTGTGTTGTGTGTGTTTTTCAAAGATACTAAATCAGAGCAGTATTTTAAAAAAATGCCTAAAATGCCAGGTATAAATTGGCCATAGTTCACATTGTACAAGAAATTAAAGATTTAATAGCTGGTGTAGAGACACGTGAGTCCCCTCCCCCATGCTGCTCTCTCTCCAGGTGTGTGTTTTTTCCTCACTTCAGAACAACTCATGAAGACATCAGTTCTTCAGACAAAGGAAGCTTTGTGTTTGGCTCTGTCTGGGTGGGTGTTTAATTTGAGCAAGTACTTAGCGAAAGAAAAGTTGTCTTTAGAAATCCGTCTAATGGATTTTGATGCAAAGTTTAACTCCTTTTAAAATGTTTTCCAGTTGTCATACAATTTGCTGAGTGTTTCTGCTCAGCAAACATATTTGGCCTAAATGCAGCGCAGAAAAAGAAATAATTTAACTTTGTAAGAAACCATTCTTTTATTTTTTACTCATGTAAAAAGAAAGATCCAAGACATACTCTCATATAAAGAAAAGCTAGAAGCGGGTACAATTAGTATAGTCAGGTGTGCAGCCCTTTCCTGGTAGAGCCTGTCTCATTGCATGTTTCTGACATCTGTGGTGGAGAAGAAGAAGCATGCAGAAATAGGCCATCAGAAGATCAGAGCACAGATCCTTGTCTGATGCCGATAATCATTGTATGTTTTGGAAAAGTCATCTGAAAATCCCCTGATCACATAGTCTTTGTGTGTCAATATATGAGAAGGTGAAGGAACAGAAGAAAGAGTTTAGTGTGGTACACAGGCTGCCTTTACCAGAAAGACATGTAGTCAGGTAGGAAAGTCGAGTGCAGTGAGGGTGCAGACAAGAACAGTGAGGTGGAGGAAGACACAAAAGTAGGCTGAGTGAAAATTTGAAAATAGAGAGAATGGGGTTGAAAGGAGTGGGTGATCAGACCGGCTGAGGAAGAGTGCCAGTAAGCTGCACAGTGAGGAGAAGCTTGGAAAGATAGATGAGATGCCATGATGGTGGGAAAAAGAGAGCCCCCTGGAGATGCGGAGTCTCCCACCTTGACCTTGACTGCAGTGTGCGCCTTCTGGTGACTGTCCCCACTGTAATCTGGACCAGGTAGAATTTGTTAACCGCTTTAGAGGTACAGTTAGGACCAGGGAAGGAATCAGTGTGGAGAGCCGTGTTGTGTTGGTGACGGAGTCTCCCGCCAGGCCTCCTAGATGAGAACAGTTTACATGGTGACAGAGACTGATGAGGTAAAAGTTGGAAAGTCAGAGCAGAAGGAACATAAAGCTACTGGGTGTTCAATGCCCAATGCTTCTTGGCATACTGGATTCGTTAAAAAAAAAAAAAAGGAATGGAGGGCGTGATTGACTCATGAACTTTCATTTTAGAATTACTTGTTTAATTGCTAATGAGGGAGAAAGGCTGCTTGCAGGTGAGTTGCCAAAATGAATAAACATGAGTTATGTTAAGAAATTAGCAGAAGCTGGATTTCGGGTGACTCTGGAAAACACAGTCAGACGACGTCGAGATCCACTGAACTGTGTAATAGCCTCTCCATGGAAATGGGGGGAGGCCATCATTTAGATATTTTAAAAAGACCAGCTAACGTGTCTGTTAGACTCTTACCCGGGAGGGAAAGGTTCAGACCTGGTAAGAGATGAGGTAGCTGGTGTCTGGGAGTCCTCACACCTCCCGTTCTTGATGTTCGAAGCTGTGGTCCAGTCCCTGCGCATTTGCATAAGCACATTGAAGACTAGGAGCTGTGTGATTCATTAGCTGTTCCTGTAGTCCCTGGGCCTCTGCCAGCTGCAGAACTCTGAGCAAATGTGGCAAGGCAGCCAAAACCACCTTTTGGATTTGGATCCTCTTGTCTCTCACTTTGGTTTTATCCTTGGAGGATTCTGAGCGTATTCTTAAAGGGCAAGTTAGGTAGTTAAGTGGAGTTGGAAAAGAGAGAGAAGAACTTCTGTTAAAAAGAGAAAATGCCAGAGTTTCTAATTTATATTAAGGGGAGAATCGTAAATGCATATGTATAAGTCCTGTAGGCTATGCCTTTATTTGATCATTATAAGATCTGCCCAATCAGAACCACTGTCAACTAATTATGCATTCAAACATTAGGTCCCTACCAGACCATTTTCTCTGGCCATCTATGTGTTTGTAGCCTGTCCCTGGGCTACATGCTAGCAGAATGAACCTTAACCTTGACCAGGTTGCCATCTGAGGGGAAATGCATCTGGACGGACAGGCAGGATGTGCTGGAGAAAAACACTCCCTTGTTGAGTAGTAATGACCATCTGCTAACTCTAAATCTCTGGTCTAGGATAATTGGGAAAAAGACAGGTGTGGATCTAAGTTGAAAACATGACTTTTGAGTGAATTTGTCAAAGTTTGGCTTATTTAATTTGCATGAGACACTAAACCAATTGCTTTGAACTGACTCCATGAGAGTTGTATTTTAATTGCCTGTTGCCTATAGAGTGATGTTGGAAAAGAAAGAATTGTGGTCAGGATATGTACTTGGCATCAGTCCTGGATCTAATGTGGTATCAGCTGGTAACTTTGGACAAGTCACCGACTACGTGTAATCTGAATTATATTGGTAAATTGTCCTGTGTTGTTTGCTTTGTTGAGAGCTGACTCTGAGAACAAGAGATGGGCTCCTTCACTCAGACTCAAGCATATTTATTTCAAGTGTCCTCTAAGACTCCTTGTCCTGGGACAGGCTAAACCCTGGCTCTGTAAAGGGAGGAAGGGTGGCATCTAACAGCTAAGGGTGTTACAAACAACACACCCAAAAGAATAGCTGTGCTGTGGGACAATGGTTTTACCCTGTAAACATTTGTTTCTTGTACTTGTTTAATAAAATGCTGATTGGCCAGTAGACAGGCAGGAAGTATAGGTGGGGAAATGAGAACAGGAGAATTCTGGGAAGAGGTTAATGCAGTAGTGACCCAGCCACAAAAGAAGCAAGATGTGACTGCCTCGCTGAGTAAGGTACCGAGCCATGTGGCTAACATAGACAAGTATAATGGGCTAATATAAGTTGTAAGAGTTAATAAGAAGTCTAAGCTAATGGGCCAATCAGTTTATAATTAATGTAGATCTCTGTATGATTTCTTTGGGACTTAATGACTGCAGGAACTGGGCAGGACAGAAAACCACAGACAACATATCTGTAAGGCAATCCATTTCCTACAGACATTATTGCTGTTTATCCCGTAACATAAAGTATTAACCGCTGGGACGGTGAGCTAGATGTCCATCCATGAGAAGCCACTTTGCACTACCTGGAAATCTCTCAGGGCATCACCAGTCATTTCTGCTGGATGTTTTAAGTGTCCAGTTTGGAGATTGTGGTAATTTGAATACAATTGGCCCCCACGCTCTCATAGGCAGTGGCACTATTAGGAGATGAAACTTCGCTGGAGTAGGCATGGCCTTGTTGGAGGAAGAGTGTCACTGTGGGGGTGATCGCTGAGGTTTCTTATGCTCAGGATACTACCCAGTGTCTCAGTTGACTTCCTGTTGCCTGCAAGATGTTGGACTCTCAGCTACTTCTCCAGTCCATGTCGGTCTGCATGCCACCATGCTCCTCACAATGAAGATAACGGACTAAACCTCTGAAACTGTAAACCAGCCACCCCAATTAAATGTTTTCTTTGTAAGGGTTTCTCTTCACAGCAACAGGAACCCTAACTAAGACAGAGCTGGTTTGCTGTCTATCTGCTGCCCACCACTCATTCTCTTGCTTTCGCTTTCTTCGTGATTCCTAAAAATCCCTCACAGGAAACCCGAAGCACAGCCACAGTTGATCATTCTCTGCCCAGAACAAGATTCTGCCACTGTTTCCTGATGTGGAAGAGTGGGAGAAGCTCCCTGTCTTTTGTATACAATCCAGAGGAATGCCCGTATTAAGGAAGAAAATGGGAATGAGTAGTATATTTTACTCTGAAATGGAAACACATAGATTGAAAACTTTGTCCTATCAAAAGCTAACTCCAATATCCAGTTAAGAACAGAAGCTTAGCCCCCTTTCCTCATCTGTAGTAATTCTTTGCTCTCTCATATCATTAATTTCCTCCTTCAGCTGGGTTATTGCAGGTAATTACTCTTAATATTTTCTATCTTAATCCAAGCAACACCAGGAGCATCAGAGTAGGGGAGTTGATTGAGCTCAGTCTGGATGGTGTAATAAGATTATAGTAATAGAACAGAAACAAAGCTGGCAGATTCCTGGTCCAGTCTAAAGTCTTGAGTCTTCCCCTAACTGGTGTCCCTTCTCTTGCTCACCTTGGTCATAGAACTCTCCCTAAAGACTATCTGCGTTCACTTTCTCAGCTCTGAATCTGTTAACTCTGCTCCTCAGAAACCATCTGATAAAGCCGCCAGCTGCTACCTCTGGTGACCACCTCTCCAGCAGCATTTCTTGTGAGCTTAGAGCCTGATTCAACGTGAACTTTCACTTCCCTTAAATGACAGACTCCGCTTGGCATCCAGGAAATCACAGTTTTCTGATGTCCATTTTACCCCTATTTCTCAGTTTCTTTGTTGGCTCCCTCTTCCTTCCTAGCTCTCTTTTTGGAATCATTTTTTTCTGTATCCTTAGGATGTTCCATCCAGTCTCTTCTCTATCCTTGTTACTTCTAGCTTCCTGAACTCCAAACGCATACCGAGGTGCCTCATGGCATTGCCAATGCCCAACACGTTTTTCGTACTTCATGTGTCCCGTACATCACTCAGCCACTGAGGAAAGACTTTCAAGAGTGTCCTTTAAGTGTTCGGCCTTCTCCATGCCCTGTACATCATGGGGCCACAGACTACAAATCTTGCTGTTTGCCATCAACATCAGCACCACAATCCTTTCCTTCTACTGGGTTACTACCCTTTCTCCTGTAAACTAGTACAAACAGCTCTGACACACCATTTTACTCCAAATCTAGACTCCACATAACACTCTCAATGATTTTTGTTTTAAGTCTTGCTGCTTTTCATTTAAAGCCCTGCAATGTGTTCCCATCACGCCTGTGATGATGTTTCAAGTCTTCACCATGGCTTGCTTGTATGATCTGGTCCTCTGGCTTTGCTCAGTTACTGCTCTTTCCTCTGATGTACGTCTCAGGTCTTTGAGAAAGTTTGCGCTATTTTCCCGAGCCTCTTGACTGCAGCAGTTCTTGCTCCCTGATGTCTTACCTCAATCCCCCAACCTTTTTCCCCTAGAGCACATATTAGTATATAACATTATACTTTTAAATTATTTATTCTTGCTTTCTTTCTTCTATTTTCTCAAAATAAGCTCCCTGAAGACAAACTTTTAAAGTTTACTATTGTATCTTCAACATGTAAAATAAATGTAGAAAATTGTAGTTCCATGGTGATTTATTTCTATCTTTTGCTTAATGGTGTAAACATTTTTAAAGTTAATTTTTTATGCTTAAAGATGTGTTTGTGTGTGTGTGTATGCGTGCATGCATGTATCAATGCACCATCACCCATCTAATGTCTTCCTCAATTGCTCCTCACCATATATTTTGAGATATAGTCTCTCACTGAACCTTCAGCTCACCTAGTTGGTTGGTCTGCAAGTTCCACAAATCCTCCGATTTCTACCTCCCCAGTTCTGGGGTGACAAGTGTGCACCAATGCCATTCCTGGGTGCTAGGGACTGAACTCAGGTCTCATGCTTGCACAGCAAGCATCTTACTGATCTGTCTCCCTGTTTCTGCGTGTAACTTGGGTGGACCAGGAAAGAAGATCTTTCTTCTGGAGGCAGGAGATGCTGCTCCGTCAACTGACTTCAGAGTTCTGCTGTTTGTCCTTGTAGTGACACCAAGCTGTAAAGTGTCTTTAGAGGCTGATTCTTTACAGCCCCAACCTTGGGGGTGTTATTTCTCCTCAAGAAGTTCTAGATATGTCAACATCGCAACTGTCACAGAGGAAACTGACCAACTTTGATGGGCTTCCGAATCGGCTCTTTGGTGAAACTGTGTTCTTTTAAGCCTGAGTTCTTTGGCCACTTCCTTTCCTGAGATAGTTGCATTGGCATAGGGACTGAGGAAGAAATCAGGTAGACATGATTTGACATGGGGGAGAGTGAGAGACAGACAAAGACTTAGCTAGGATGGGGTTGGGCCCCAGGACACTGAAACATAATTACACACTGGCAAGATGCCTCAAGGCAGAGACAAGGGTCCCTGGGGCCAAAGGAGACAGGTGTCAATGGCCAATTAACAACAGATCTGAGCCACTGACAGGGCAGATAATTGACAAAAGAGACTTGAACTTCACCATAGGAGCTTTCAGAGCAAACTTCTGAAGCACTGACCACAATCTTCCTTTGACTTAATAGATGATTTAAGAATTTATTAAGTGCCCAAACTGCCAGGCCCAATGCCAAGCACTACAGACGGGAAAATAAAGTGTTCATTGTCCAGTACACTTCTGGTCCTTCATAGCCCTGGGTGCCCATAATGTTGGGGAAAATGAAGATGGTGAAGGCTGGTTGAGGTTAGGGATCAAAGAGGGTAACATAAAGAGAAGACATGAAGATGTAGGTACCTTGTTGAAAACAAAGAATTTCTGTATTATGATGGGGAAGCTCTGTTAACCAATCATGCCTAGTTAAGGCATGGCTACCTGAAACCCAGGAAGAAAACTGGGATAATTGGATGATGGGATAATAGATTGGTATTTGTGAGTTATTGTTTTTAGCCAATTTTATTGGTATAGATTCTTGTATATTGATACAAAGTTAAATTACATTGAATATTGTATGCGTCTACCTCTGTTTAAAACATTGTTTATGTATTGATATATATTTACCATATTGCAGTGTATATCTGTACCTCTGATCAAGATGCTTATACATTGTTTACATTTGGAGGTCATTGTCCTCATTTATTGCACAGTTTTTTATTGTCTTAATCTTTAATTAGATAGGTATTGAGAATTATAGATTAATAGCCATATATGTCTCTCATAATTATAATTAGACTAATCAGGTTCTTTAGATACATAGAGTTTATATTCAGTATAGATAGATAATCTTCAACCTCTTCAAAGAGCTGTAGAAAATGGCATTTAATCTAACTTAGAGGTCCATGGTAGTGAGACACAATCGCTCTTGGTGACACTGATCTATTCCCAAGAGAATGTTGAGCACCAAACACACTCCACCTGGAGCTTTTCTTCTTGGCAGAACTGGCCTTTGGGCAAAGAAATGCCCATAACTCAACCACTGACAGAGATACATAGTATCCGTAAATGGATAAAACAGGACTGTCATATCCTGCCAAGACAGGGTAAGATAGTTTTAAAAAGTTTCTTGCCTTTGAAAATGGTATGTCACTTACATTAGGCCTTAGCCAAAGTTGGTTGCTTCAACATTGCAAATGAGACTTTGGGTGACTGCCCAGGTAGCCAGTTGTCTCTATCATTTGTTGCACATTTTGGAAGTTTCTCGATTATACTTCCTGTTTACTCAAGTAATATTATTTCCCTTCTCAGATCTTTGATAGGGTTGAAGATTAAATAGTTATAGTTACTTTCTTCATGATTTAGCCAAGCTTAATTTCAATACAAGAGTTAGACTCCTTGAGATAAAATGTTTAATAAGACTTTTGTTATGTGTTCTTTGCTTAATATTGTTTATGTTGTTTGTAATTTTATATTTGGTATCTGTTCCTATTGTATATAGTTGTATTGGGTTTGGATAGATCTTGTTTAGATAAAAGTGGGAGATGATGGGGAAGCTCTGTTAACCAATCACACCTAGTTAAGGTGTGGCTACCTGGAACCCAGGAAGAAAACTGGGATGAACCAGGTATGCACTCTCTCTGCACAACTCCCACCAGGCAGATAGGAAGTCGGACCTCCCACTCTTGTGTGTGAGTTTCCTCTTATAACCATTAAAAATATAATTGTTATCCTTGAGCTGGCCTGGTTATTTATTGTGCCAACCTAATTCGTGACAATATTATCACTTATCAAAGATACTATCAGCAGGATGCTCCCCTGCCATTTTTCTCTCTGCCTTTCACAGGGCTAGTGAATTAGGAAAAAGTCAGTTAAATAGACATATTATCTCCTGTGATGTTTGAACAGTATTATACAATACATTTAATGTGTGAAAACATATAGGAATGCTCTTATCACCTGTGATCTTTCTCCAAGAAACTTTCACTTGTGATCTAAGAGTCCAAGAAGCTTGCAAGACATTCTGACGTAAAATCAGCATGCATTCCAAGGAAATCAACAGCAACTGGTTTTTATAGCAGATTGTATACCAAAATATCATCATGAACTGATGTGGGATTCCTCTCTTTATGTTGTGAATACACATAAAGTGATTTGGGCCTATTGCAGCACAGAACAGTGCAAGGTGGGAATTCCAAACAGATAAATGTAGAGAGAGAGAGTAGGTTGAGTCAGTGAGACACCATGTAGCCTCAGCAGGAGGCAGATGCTGGACTCCGGACAGAACCTTACAGGTAGGCCACAAACATGTGGTGATATACAGATTAATAGAAATGAGTTAATTTAAGATATAAGAGCTAGCTAGAAATATGCATAAGCTAATAGGCCAAGCAATGTTTTAATTAGTACAGTTTCTGTGTGATTATTTCAGATCTGGGTGGCCAGGAAATGAATGAGCAGCCTTTGCCAACAAATTGGCACCAATGTGGGCAACTACTTCCATATAAAACCTGAGACCTTGAAAAGTAATTTTAGACACAGAAAAACAGAGTTTAGCACAGCTTCTTGGTAACCACATTGTTTTTCAGATGGGCTCTGTTTGCTGGAGGTGAGCAGGGGTGCTGTGGCTCCTTTAAGAGAAGGCTTACTGACTCAGCATAAGAAATGAAGGCTTCCTGGTTTGAGCAGCACAAACTCTGGCTCTTTCAAGAGGCCAAGCATTTAAATGGGTTTTGTGGGCAGCTTGCTATAAATTTCTTGGTGGCCGCATGGGCCAACTGGTTACCAGAGTTGAGGTGGTGAGGATGGCTCCTACCTAGCAGTCTGAGAGGCAGTGAATGGACCTCCGCCATGTTGTACTGGGCAGAGCCAAAAGGTAAAGCAGCCTTAGTCCTAGCCATAACCACTTAGCATTTTATGAAGCAGTTGTGGTCAGAAAATGATTACAGATACACAATAAAGACAGATTCAGATGAAAATGACCTCTAAATGGGTCACAGTGTTGGATAAATGTATGTAGGCTTGTGAGAGAGAAGAAAACGAATATAGACAGTTATATAAAGAAGTAAATAGTTTTTTTAAAAAAAATAAAACAAAGTCTTTAAAGAGACATAGTATAGACAGGCATAGATTAAAGGAGTAGAGAAAACTAAGCTACATAAAGATGGAATATACACAGAGAGTCTAGATTATGCATATTATTGTGTTTTCTTTAAATTTTTTGACTGTGAATGAGCTAAGTACAGAGAGACATTTCATTGCACAGGCTGCTTAGCTAATATATACATATATATTTTAAAGATATCTTGACTTCAAAATTTGGGTCTAAGGATATGTTGCTTTGGAAAAGAGGTTCTGCTTTTATTTCCACAAAGGATGAGAACCTGTGGATTCCTTCCAAACTAATGTGGTTTGATGGAACAAGACCCCTGAAAGGTCTTTATAAACACCTAAAATTATTTCACCCAACAAAAAGCTTGAAGCAGTTTGGAGAGAACTATGCCCAAATTCCCACATATTATTTATAAATGTTTATTTATATTTAAAGGGGGATATGCTATAGAGATGGATACTTTGCATTGGTATGGATCTTGATCTATTGATATAAATTTAAGATTAATTTTGCTCTATGTGTATTTCTGCTCTTAATTAAAGTATTGTGTTTGTGAAGCTCATTTAAAAATGTAATGTATAATTAAGAAATACAGGTTAATAGTCATCTATAATAGTCAAGCTAGTAGCCATGTTAGGTAGAGTTTCTAGATATACAGAGATATATTTTAGATGGATAGATATTCTTTGAATCATTCAAAGGCTTACAGAATATGGCATATAAAATGCTTTAATAACTTGGGGCTTTTCATGACAATGAGACATAGCTGCTCCTGGCAGCACAAATCTACTTCTACAAGAAACTGATCTTGCCTGGACTGCTTGATGAACTAGACATGCAGGACCAACAGAAAAATGACTGCTGGACTTGGCTAAAGGTGAGATGGTCCTTCATGAAAGAGTCTGCCAGACATTCTGCAGGACACAGAAGAAAGTGACTGACAAACTGCCAATATAGGCAGAACTATCTTTGAAATTTATGGCTTCATGGAAAAGTCTTCTGGATACTATGGGCCTGTAGGCTGAAGATGGGTGCCCTGATGGTACAGAAGAAATCTGGGTGACTGTACAGGCAGCAAGATGTCTCTGTCAAGTCTAGAGTTTTGGAAGTTGCTTACAATGTACTTCCTGTTAACTTAGGTAATATTATATCCTTCTGGAGTCTTTGATGGAGTTGAGCAATAGATAGTTATAATTATAGTTTTCCTTAGTTATGATAAAAGATAAAGTAGATATAAATATTGTAACTACAATTCTTACTTGATACTTGTTCTGTTATATGTAATCTTGCTATGTTAAAGTTAAAATCTTCCTTTCATTTATACAGAAAAGGGGAGATGATAGAGGATTCCCCTCTGTATGCTGTGAATACCATTGCTAATAAAGAAGCTGTTTTGGGCTTACTGCAATGAAGAACAGCGCAAGTCGGGAATTCCAAGCAGATAGACGTAGAGAGAGTAGGCAGAGTCAATGAGATGCCATATAGCCATCTCAGGAGACAGATGCTGGACGCCGGACAGAACCTTACAGGTAGGCCACAACCAAGTGGTGATACACAGATTAATAGAAATGGGTTAATTTAAGATATAAGAGCTAGCTAGAAATATGCATAAGCAAATAGGTCAAGCAGTATTTTAATTAATACAGTTTCTGTGTGATTATTTAGGGTCTGGGCAGCTGGGAAATGAATGAGTAGCCTCTGCCTAACAACAAACCAGGGGGAAGAACTTCATGGACTCCTGTGTTTACAGAGTACCCTGGTGGACCCTGGCTTCTACACAGTTTGGCTGTGGAGAGACAGCATCAGTGGTAGCCGGAAGATGGTGGCCTGCTAAAATGGATAAGAACACTTGGGAGTTTGTGTAAGCTGGAGGTTAGGGGTGCTCGTGTGACGACTCAGCCACACACAGAAGAGTTGTGTTTCTTTTGGCTGGAACTTCTGCTCAGAATGCTTTTGGTTTTAAAATACATTTGCTGATTTCACTTTTGCACACATGTTTTTATTACATGTCTGTGTGTAGATTTGTATGCATCGCAAGCACGCAGGTGTCTTCAGGGGTCTGAGGACATTGAATCCCATGGAAACTTAAACTGGCATCACAGGCTACAATGATGTGGTTGGAACTGAACCTGGGCCTTCTCTTAATTGATGAACCTGAGCTGGTCTCTCTAGCCCTCTGGTTTGTTAGTGTCACCATATTCACCCCAAACCCACTCAGCCCTTTCTCTAATTGACAGCCCATAGACATCCTTTTATGGGAATTCATATGATGACATATACGCTATGAGGACCCCATGACAGTTGTGTTTTCTGACATACCAATGGTCCCAAGCTCAGGGTAGAGTAAGCTGCAGGCTTAATGGCTCGACACTGGCTAGCATTCCTTTGACAATGACGGTGCCACCACCTCAGTTCTTAGCTCTGATTTCAGAAAGTGATCTTGGCAATTCCCCCTCATCTTCCTTATAACGCTCTTGAGAGCAACACGTTTCCCTTAACCAGTGCCAACAACCATGGCCCTTGCCTTTTGCAGCAGCTATGCTGAGTGGCAAGAGAGCAGCTTCTGACTTTAGGTGGCCATGGCGTATCTTCAGGAGTCTTGAGGCTGGTCCTGTGTGCCTGGCCTAGACATCCCACAGCAAATTTCTCGGAAGTCTGATTTTTGCAGGCTGGCTGAGAGACCATCATTACATGAGGGACTGACGCTGTACCAACTCTTGGGTCTACTGGCTCCCTGCCTGTTTCTGCAGGCTTGCCTGTTAGGAACAGTGCAGCCAAGTCCTTGCGGTCAGTCTTAGCACCTTAGGGAATTCCTGGACTTGACCTTGTGACCCAGGGCTTCTGTGGCTTACCAGCTGCTGCCAGTTACTCAGCACTCCAGTAGAGTTGTTTGTTCTACATCCAGGCGCTGCTTCTGTCACCTGTACGTTCAGCCTCCAGGGCCTTCCTGAGCCATGGGCATTTGGGGCCTTGCTGCTTTCAAGCAAAATATTTGATTTGTCTCCACTGGCCCTATATCCCCCCAAAGGAGTTGCTGAGAAATCTGTCGTTTCTGTCTGAGGAAGTCAGAATTTTTCCTGATGCCAATAAGAATGGGAATCTAGAAAGGGCGCTAATCAAGCATGGTCTTTCGTACCGTCCGTCGGCTGCTTTCTCCTTTAGAGTGCATGTCTCATCCTAGGAAGACTTGTGGCATGAGCCATCCATGCAAAAAAAAGATTATCAGGAAGAAAAGGTGTTGGTTCATATTAGAGCATAACTGTTAACAGGCAGAAAGCTTGCTACTGTCAGTGTCTGCAGGCTGTCATCCAGACATGTTCAAATTCCACCGACTGTTGATAGCGCTCTTCAGATGGTGTGTAATGCTTTGAATCTGAAGCAATCAACAGCTTCTCATGAATTCCCGTAGCATCCTATCTTGTAGCATTTTAGCTGCCTTTTATTCTCAATTATAGTTGATAATATGGCACTAGTTTCTTTGGACTCTGTAGATACCTGTATACAGAGGATGATTTTTAAAGACAGGGTCTCATGCATCCCAGGCTGGCCTCTATTCTCTATCTTGCTCTGCGATCAGAACCTTAAAATTTGATTGTCCTCCTTTCACCTTCCAAGTGCTAAGACATGCGCCAACACACTTCTTTAATCAAGCTAGACAAACATCACCAACTGGACTGCATCCCCGGGCCACGGCGAGGATTTTAAACATGTTTGTTGAATGTCAAATACTTAGACAAAGTTGTCCTAATGCTGCAAAACAATGAACACCGAGCTGGAAATGTCAGAAGTTCTGCTCCCTCCATGCTTGGTTAGTGCAAGGCATCTGGTGAGGTGGGGACCTTCTCAGCGCACCCTGGACCATGCTCCACAGGCAGCTGTGGAGCCAGAGATGCCTGATTCCAAGTGTGAAGTTGTTAATGAGACTGTATGAGGTGATGTGGACCACTCACCCAAAACCACAGTGGGGTCTAATTAATAAGCACAATCTTGGCCGACTAGTGAGGGCAAGAGTTTCCATGCATGGTAACCTTGCCAGGGAGAGCTTGCGGGGAAGGATTCTGACAAAATGTTAAAAATGGCTATTTCCTGGATAGAAGTAGCTTGGCTGTTTGGATGTGGCTGTGGCCGGGAGCTCTGCTCAGCCCAGGAGATCCCAACTTGACTCTCCCAACTGAACCACAAATACTTCCTGAACTTCCAAAGAATGTGCCATTTGTCTGCTGCTGTCTTTACAGAGGCCAAAAGGCAGAGAAAGGGTGGAGTCTAAGGAATCTTAAAGGTGGAGCTTCAACCTTACTACTTTCCTTCCAAGACTTCTGTTCAGCCTGTCTCACAGCAGACAAGATGTAAAATAAAATCAGTAGAGACAGCATCGAAGTTGCTCTCTCTGGGAGGGATCCCGACAAATCCTTCAAGGAAGGCTCCAGGGAGCAAAACATTCTAGATCTTTCTCTCATAATCAGCTGGGTTATACCCATCACCAGTCAGCTGGTTCAAATCTAAACCCTAGAGTGTGTGTCCTGCTTCTGAGGCACTAATTTGCTATCCCTTGGATGTTCACTGTCTACTCTGAAGGAGCCGGGACTATTGTACAGGTCTTTGTATGACCTTGTGCAGGACAATTACAAGGGTCCAGTGTTTTCCTTGAAGAAGCCGGGACCAGATTCCCCTCTATTACCCTTCTTGCGCCAAAGTTGTTCTGATTAGTAAGAGTGAGATGCAACGCTGGTGCTCTGACCTTGTATTAATCTGTGTTTGTTGGAGTATCTACTTCTAGTAGGTCTCTGTGCTGGATACAAATGGGCACCAGCCAGGACTGTTAGCATGCAAAACAGAAACGTCTTTGATACCTTTCCAGAACTTACCGTAACCTCCACTCCTTGCTTCACCCCAACCCCTGGCTAGTTCACTTTGGAGGTACAGGAAGGCACTTGACTCTCCCAGCATCAAGGATACAATGCTTGACATTTCTCTGGACTGTATCCACTTCCCTGCATCTGTGCCTGCAAAGGTATTCTTGTTCAAGTCTATGCTCCAGCTGCCATCTCTACGGTGTCCTGCTTTCTAGTCACGTGTGAATGCTTCTTCCAATACAAACTCGCAAGCTCACTGAGGATACACCTCACCTAAAGTATCCTGGAAGGCAGGGAACACCTCTTTAAAAACAAAACCCAAAAATCTTGTCTATCCATATTATCTTCCTCAATAGCCTGGTAATGTATAGTTGACACAAATAATGAACAAGCCATTGAAAACAGATGACTTTTACCCTGAGGGGCATTTATACAAGACAGCTGACAACTGCTTACTCTATATTCTGTGCCACAGATGGGTCTTTTTGTAAATCACTTCCTGTTCTGTAGATGAGGAAGCTGAGGTTGAAAAAGTTTTTTCAGTTCCTTAAACTACTTATTTTCCGCTGAAAACTTTGCAGAAAGATGAGCCAACTTCACTTTGTTTTTTTTTAAACTTATTTTATATGTATGAGTGTTGCCTGCATATATGTCTATGCCCCGCATAGACACATCTTGCCTATGGAAATCAAAAGAGGGCACTGGATCTCCTGAAAGTGAAGTTTCAGATGGTTGGGAGCTGCCATGTTTGTGCTGGGAACCGAACCCAAGTTGTCTGGAAAGGCAACCAGTACTCTAACCTCTCTAGCCTCTTGTTTCCTCTTCTTTAATATAAAAGGGTTTCAAGCTGGATGGTGGTGACACGTGCCTTTAATCCGGGCACTTGGGAGGCAGAGGCAGGTGTATTTCTGTGAGTTCGAGGCTAGCCTGATCTACAAGAGCTAGTTCCAGGATAAGCTCCAAAGCTACAGAGAAACCCTGTCTCAAAACCCAAAATAATAATAATTATTATTTAATTATAATAATTATTATAATAATTGTTAATTATTATTAACAACAATAAATAAAATAGAATGGTTCCACATCTTTGTGGAACATAGTGTAACACTAGATCCTTGCATACAATATGTGATAAAGAAACTGGGCCATTGACTTTTCCATCTCCTTTCATTGTTAATATTCAGACATTTTGAGTTTTCTTTTCCAGCTCTTCCCAAATATAAAATACATTTTTATAAACTTAGCTCACCCTGGTGTGTTGTGGAATGCTAGAACCTGCTATTCCAACCTCTTAGTGTTTGTATTCATAATTTGCCACCTCTTTTCCCCATCCTTCCTAGACCCTACCAATCACGAGACAATTCCTTTGTTCTGTGAGATCAACTTGTTTATTCTTCATGTATTTTACAAATTCTGAGGTCGTTGTCCTTCTGCGCATGTCTTGTTTCAGTTAACACATGCCATCCAGTTCCAATAAGATTGTCTTTTTATGACTAAATAGCATTCTGTTAAGTATATGTACTGTATTTAAAAATCCGTTCACCAATGGATACCAGCATTGGTCCCATATTTTGGTTATTATGAGTTGTATTAAAATGGATGTGGGAATACAGGTTTCTCTTTGAAAATTCCTTTAGATCTGTACCTAGTTGATCCCCCAGCTGATCTATAGTTAATTTTGAAGAGCCTCTACACATTTTGAAATGTTAATTAAAGTGGCTGACCTCGACATGGCTGAAGTGATGAGACACACTTGACCTCGGGTCTAGTGGCTCTAACACCTTTGTGTTCACTGTTGCCTGGTGTTGTGCCCTGCAGAGCTGAACCAGGACCAGGTGCCTGCTATGTAGGGTATTATGACTTTTGTCACAAGAAGCATGATAGCTCCTGTGTACTTGTGTGTGAACATGTTGCCCATCATCTCAGACTCTGACCTGTCACCTCTCACAGTGGCTGCAAGAGGAAATAATCCTTGGGTTGAACTGGCATGGAGCAGTCAGTGGCTTTTCCTCAGAAATTAGGCCACTAACGCAGAGTTTAACTGATGCCTCATCAAATTCAAATCTCATTTGAATGTGGAAATTAAAGTTCTCTACTGTGAACTTTGAGGGATTTTGTCAACATCAGATAATACTCCTCCATGATAATTACTGAATTTAATCTCATATAAGCCTGATAACGGGCATTTCTCCTGACAGCTGTGGGGATGATGGGCCTGTTTCTGAGCAGTGAGGAGCAGTGTCTGCCGGGGGCCTGAGTGTGGTATGAAGAAGAAATGGGAGTGGCTGGCACAGGATAGGAAGGGTTGAGTTAGACACTGCTGTGGTGTCAAGTGTTGTGCACAGGTGCTATTCCAAACTGGAGAGGCATTTCTGGATATGTACACACACCACACACCACACTACACATAGTACACACAAACAATACACACAACACCCCCTCTGCACACACATCATATACATTACACACAACACACATAAAACATATAGCACATACAACATGCATATAAACACAACATACACATCATACATATCACACACACACTCAACACACATACACTACACACCACACACACACCATCCATGCCAGACAAACATTACACACATATACTATACACCACACACACTCCATACATACCACACACATACCATACACATCACACTTACTTTTTAAAGAAAGCTTTGAGGGCGGTAGTTCAATAGTATTTGCATTGCAAGTGTGAAGATCAGAGTTTGGTCCTCAGAACCCACATAAAACGCTAGGTGTGGTGGCACACATTTGTGATCTTGTTGCTGTGAAGGTGGAGGCAGGTGGATTCCCAGGGTTTGTTGATTATGCAACATAGCAGAATAGCTATGTTGATTATGCAACATAGCAGAATAGCCGAGTTGTAGGCCAATGAGCAGCCCTGACTCTGAGGACATGGATGGCCTTCCTGAGGATAACATTGAAGGCTGTCCTCTGGACTTCTCACATGTGCACATATATGTGCACTCTACATATGCACACCCTTTTACAAATATGCACACACCTAAAATAAGACTACATTGTTCCTACTTTTCTTTTTTAAAATTTTTTTTATTTTTATTTTTCCATTCAAAAATTTCCACTTCCTCCCTCCTCCCATTCCCCTCCCGCTTCCTCATTCACTTTCCTCCCTCCCCCTCCAATCTTAAGAGAGGGCATGGTACCCTGCCCTGTGGGAAGTCCAAGGCCCTCCCCCCTCCATCCAGGCCTAGGAAGGTGTGCATCCAAACAGACTAGGGTCCCAAAAAGCCAGTACATGCAGTAGAAACAAGTCCCAGTGCCATTATCAATGGCTTCTCAGTCAGCCCCCATTGTCTGCCACATTCAGAGAGTCCGGTTTGATCACATGCTCGTTCAGTCCCAGTCCAGCTGGATTTGGTGAGCTCCCATTAGATCAGGCACACTGTCTCAGTGGGTGGACCAACCCCTCACAGTCCTGACTTCCTTGCTCATCTTCTCCCTCCTTCTGCTCTTCAACTGGACCTTGGGAGCTCAGTCCAGTGCTCTGATGTGGGTCTCTGTCTCTATCTCCATCCATCGCCAGATGAAGGTTCTATGGTGATATTCGAGATATTCATCAGTGTGACTATGGGACAAGGCCAGTTCAGGCACCCTCTCCTCTGCTGCCCAAGGACCTAGCTGGGGACATCCCTGTGGACACCCTCTAGAGCCAAGTTTCTTGCCAACCCTAAAATGGCTGCCTTAATTAAGATATCTTCTTCCCTGCTCCTATATCCGCCCTTCCTCCATCTCAACCCTCCCACTCTTCCAAGTTCTTTCCAATCCTTCCCTTCTCCCCCCTCTCTCCCCCTCTCCCCTTCCCCCTACCACACCCCGACTCCCACCCCCATGCTCCCAACTCTTTCCCAGCGATCTTGTCTGCTTCCAATTTCCAGGAGGATCTATATATGTTTTTCTTTGGGTTCACCTTATTATTTGGCTTCTCTAGGGTTGTGAACTATAGGCTCAATGTCCTTTGTTTATGGCTAGAGTCCACTAATGAGTGAGTACATACCATATTCATCTTTTTGGGTCTGAGTTCTCTCACTCAGGATAGTGTTTTCTATTTCCATCCATTTGCATGCAAAATTCAAGATGTCATTGTTTTTTTACCGCTGAGTAGTACTCTAATGTGTATATATTCCACAATTTCTTTATCCATTCTTCCATTGAGGGGCATCTAGGTTGTTTCCAGGTTCTGGCTATTACAAATAATGCTGCTATGAACATATTTGAACAAATGCTTTTGTAGTATGATTGGGCATCACTTGGGTATATTCCCAAGAGTGGTGTTGCTGGATCCTGAGGTAGGTTGACTCTCAATTTCTTGAGAAACTGCCACACTGATTTCCAAAGTGGTTGCACAAGTTTGCATTCCCACCAGCAATGGATGAGTGTTCCCCTTACTCCACATCCTCTCCAGCATAGGCAATCATTGGTGTTTTTGATTTTAGCCATTCTGACAGGTGTGAGATGGTATCTCAAAGTTGTTTTGATTTGCATTTCCCTGATCGCTAAGGAAGTTGAACATGACCTTAAGTATCTTTTGGCCATTTGAACTTCTGTTGAGAATTGTCTGTTCAGTTCAGTACTCCACTTTTTAATTGGGTCATTTAGAATTTTAATGTCTAGTTTCGTAAGTTCTTTATGTATTTTGGAGATCAGACCTTTGTCTGATGTGGGGTTAGTAAAGATCTCCCATTCAGTAGGATGCCTTTTTGTCTTAATGACTGCATCCTTTGCTTTACAGAAGCTTCTCAGTTTCAGGAGGTCCCATTTATTCATTGTTGCTCTTATTGTCTGTGCTACTGGGGTTATACATAGGAAGTGGTCTCCTGTGCCCATGTATTGCAGTCTACTTCTCACTTTCTCTTCTATCAGGTTCAGTGTTACCCCAAGATACTTTATGCTATTTGTGGCTATCATGAAAGTTGAAGTTTCTCTGATTTCCCTCTCCACTTTTTTATCCTTTGTGTATAGGAGGGCTACTGATTTTTTTTAATTGATCTTGTATCCTGCCATATCACTGAAGGTATTTATCAGCTGTAGGAGTTCTTTGGGAGAGTTTTGGGGGTCACTCATGTACACTATCATATCATCTTCAAATAATGAAAGTTTGACTTCTTCTTTCCAATTCAAATCCCCTTGATCTCCTTATGTTGTCTTATTGCTATTGCTAGAACTTCAAGCACTATATTAAAGAGGTATGGAGAGAGTGGGCAGCCTTGTCTTGTTCCTGATTTTAGTGGAATCACTTTGAGTTTCTCTCCATTTAATCTGATGATAGCTGTCATCTTGCTGTATATTGCTTTTATTATATTTAGGTATGAACCTTGTATCCCTAATCTCTCCAAGACCTTTATCATAAAGGGGTGTTGAATTTTGTCCAGTGCTTTTTCAGCATCTAATGAAATGATCATATGGTTTTTTCTTTCAGTTTATTTATATGATGGATTACATTGATAGATTTTCATATGTTGACCCAGCCCTGCTTCTCTGGGATAAAGCCTACTTGATCATAATGGATAATTTTTTTGATGTGTTCTTGGATCGGTTTGCCACTATTTTATTGAGAATTTTTGTATCGATGTTCATGAGCGAGATTGGTCTGTAATTCTCTTTCTTGGTTGCGTCTTTGTGTGGTTTTGGTATCAGGGTAACTGTAGCTTCATAAAAAGAGTTTGGCAATGACTCTTCTGTTTCTATTATGTGAAACACATTAAGGAGTACAGGTATCAGCTCTTCTTGGAAGTTCTGGTAGAATTCTGCATTAAACCAATCTGGTCCTGTGCTTTTTTTGGTTGGGAGGTTTTTGAAGACAGCTTCTATTTCCTCACGACTTATAGGTCTATTTAAATTGTTCACCTGGTCTTGATTTAATTTTGTATACTTATCTAAAAAAATGTCCATTTCTTTCACATTTTCCAACTTTGTGGCATACAGGCTTTTGTAGTAAGACCTAATGATTCTCTGAATTTTCTCAGTGTCTGTTGTTATGTCCCCCTTTTCATTTATGATCTTGTTAATTTGCGTGTTTTCCCTCTGCCTTTTGATTAGTTTGGATAGGGGTTTTTCAATCTTGTTGATTTTCTCAAAGATCCAGCTCTTTGTTTCATTGATTCTTTGAATTGTTTTCTGTGTCACTATTTTGTTGATTTCAGCACCCCGTTTGATTATTTCTAGTCTTCTACTTCTCCTGGGTGAGTCTGCTTCTTTTTTTTCTAGAGCTTTTTGGTGTGCTGTTAAGTCTCTAATGTGAGCTTTCTCCATTTTGTTTTTAATGTGGGCACTAAGTGCTATGAACTTTCCTCTTAGCACTGCTTTCATAGTGTCCCATAGGTT
>PVIU01025305.1:0-23926 GCA_004026605.1 Ondatra zibethicus
TCCCCAGACATCTTGCTCTGGGGATCCCAGGCTGGAATTACTAGAGGTCTTCAATGCTCACCTGGAATTTACATGAGTTCTGGGGTTCCAAACTCTGATCCCTTTGCTTTGGAGACAAGTAATTTAACTGCTGAGCCATCTCTCTAGCCCAAGATTAGTATTTTTGGTTAAGGGAATCCTAAAACACTCAACCAAGTGGTGGTCTTGCTTGCTTCTCTCTCGGTTCCTGCAGTGAAAGACTAGCAGGGAATGCTCGCTCCTGTTTTCACTATTGCTCTCCAAATGTACAGGTATGGAAAACAACTGAAAACAAAGTAAATAGAAAGATTTTTTAAAAAATAGGCTTTTTATTTTTTGCTTGGTGTGTGGACATGAAAGATAAAATGGAAGGGGAGGGGCATGAACAAGAGAGGATGATAGGGAAAGACAAAATAACAGATGGTTCTGGTTATATGTGGAATCTAGATTTTTAAAAATATTTATGTATACACATGACATGAAAGCGGCAGTGAGGAGGGAAAGGCCCAGTGAGAAGAAGTGAGGAGGCTTTGGAGGAGGACTGTGTAGAAGACACAGGCTGCATTTGTATAAAAATGGATAATCAGAATACCATTCTTTTATATTCTAGTTACAATATAAATACAGTAATTAAAGGCCATGGAATGGCACAAAGTATTTTATTCTTCAAAATATCAAGCCAAGCAGTTGATTTGGTAGAGTGACCCAGCTCAGGGTCACGCCTTTAGAATGGCCTTGAGATAGACACTGTGTTTGGTTCTGCAGACTTGACTCAGTGTTGTAAGAAGCTGGGCCTGTGAAAGCAGGTCAGTTAGCAGCATGGTGAGTGTAACTGTGAATAGATATATGCTGTTTTAGAATGTGGGTATCACACGATTTTTAGAGTTCAGCCACTTTTCCATGGTCATATCATGATCATCCAGAGAGCGGACACCACACAAGCACCCTGGGTGCGAGAATGATCCTGACAGTGTGGCTGATGCTCTAATATGAGGACCAGTACCCCCTGGGTTTGGTGGCTGTCTCCAGTAAGACTTTGGCAGGCAGGCTACTGAACTTCTCTGCCCCACGTGCCTTCATCTATAGTTACGGCAGCAGGCTGCATGGAGAAACTGGGGAAAGTCAAAACAGGGCTATCTAGATAGATGAAAATCTCAGAGGACAGCAGCAGTCCACGGTGGGAGAGCCAGTGGAAGAAGCTCAGCCTCTCTGTGTAGCTACAGGTAGATGCAGATAAGACACATGTACAATTGCATGTCAGTTTCTGCAAGTAAGGATAAAACAGAGGCCAACTGGTGTGGACTGGTCACATCCAAAAATCCATGATTCCTCAGCTAGCTTGAATATGTCTCCCCCCACATCAGGGAATAGATATGAAAGTAGAATATGATTAACAATCACTATAAATTCATTGGAAAGCAAGAGAAGATGATGCGAATGCTCCATCTGAGACATCAAGTTTACTTGGTTTTCAAAGCGGGAAGTGAAAAGCGTATAAAAGAGATGGCATAAACCGGGCTTCTCCCAAGGAGGTATGGAAGACAGACATGTTCCTTCCTTCCTAAGCTTCATAGAGGCACTACCCAGGGTAATAAAAATCAGCATGTTTTTAGAAAGGAATATTCCCCCGCAAAGAAAACCCTAACAGTATTTTAAGTGTATATGTAATTCCTTAAAACCTACCAGTACCCTATCACTGAAGAAATAAAGGAACACTGCCTGGAGCAGCAAGAAGTATGCTGAACTGAAAGGGAGTTGCTTGGCAACAGATTAAATTATTTCAACTTTGTTCCTGCCTTGATAAAAATGATGCAAAGAGAATCATGAAGACACTGTTAAGATCTTTAGGAACAGTAGCTTCAACAGTCCCCATATAGCACAAAACACAGTGCCCTATAGCTAAAGCTGCAAGCTCAGACTACATTTCCCAAGCTCCCTTGCAAACAGGAGTCTCTTTTGGATATGCCAATAGAAGATTTGGGCTGTGAGTGGAGGGAGAAGCTGGAGGGTTGTGATTCTGACAGTTTAGATCTTGTGGATGTATGAGATTTAAGGGGACCCTAGCTTCTAGTTACCTGAATGGGGTAGCACCTATTTGGGAATGCCTGCCTTAGGTCCAGGGAGTCCCTGTAGCATAGATCTGAGAATGTTCTAGCAGGTCAGAAGCAGCAGCAGCCTGCACACCCAACCTCAAGTGTGTTAGCACATCCTGATCACTGGATCAGACTGTCTTCCCTCTCATTCATTCCTCTATCTCTTTGGATATTTATTCATCTACTCTTTGGGTCTTCCTGTTCTTATAAGACCTTCCTGCAGTTAGCACCTCTATTTGAAACCACCAACGCTGTTTCTGAATAGATCAAGACTGAAGGAAATCTTGAAAAATTACATTCTCTTGTCAAACTCAAAACTGCAGAGCTATAGTAGCATTTTATTTGTGTTTTAACAAATAAAGCTTGCCTGAAGATCAGGGTGCAAATCTGGCATCACTAATTAGCCATAGAGGTTGGGCAGTAACAGTGCCTGCCTTTAATTCCAGCACTAGAGTGGAATATAAGACTGGAGAAGACAGGAACTCAGGGTCTCAGTCTGCAGTCACAATGAGGACAGGCTCTCCCAGCCTCGTTAGAGGTAAGAGCCCTCTCACAGTTGGCTGCTTTGCTTTTCTGATCTTCAGCTTGAACCCCAATATCTGTCTCTAGGTTTTTATTATTTGTTCTGCACAGAGCAATGTGTTTTGAGAAACTAGGGAGGGTTCTGTGATTGCTAATACAAAAGTGTCTCTCTGTGTATAGATATGTATTGATACAGAGATAATCTACAAGGTTTTTAAGATACAGATAGACAAATGTCAGCTATCATTTGGTCCTGCTTCTTTGGAGAATCCTGACTGCAGAGGTCCAGAGGAGCTGATGGTTGTGATGTGGAATGCTACTGCCACTGGCTGAGCCCAACACGGAAGAGCTGTGGTCATCTTCTGAAGGTCATAGGACTTGACTCTGACAGTCATTGGATCTACTTATACTTTCTAGATAGAGGAGGAAATGATCATTTTTTTTCCCTGGAAAACTGCCTCATTGTAGGACACAGGATGGATCTCTAAGGAGCCTAGACTGAGTAATGTCAAGGGCACAGTTGCTATGCACTTTCATGGGGCCTCTGCCCACACCGGGGTTTTGCCGTGTGCTATTTTCCAGCTCCTCAGACTCAGCAGCACCTCAGTCTGACACCTTATTTTATGGTGAGCTTGAGTTGGGCCAGATGAAAGATATCTCCAGTCTGTGACATTTCATCAGAGCATTTGAGGAAGGATAGGAGTGGGTGACCCACACTCTGGTGGACTGGGTTAGGGTGGAGAACACTTTTCTTAACGTAGAACCATTCTGGTAACCATAAGTCAATTGCTTGGGTACCAAATACTTCATGGAAAAAAAGTAGGGGGTGGGGTGGAGATTCTATACCTGGGTCTTGACAGACTTTGAGCAACAAAGCATGTGTTTTCTAAACCCTGTGTCCTGGATCATAGTCTGGGGATTAGCATGTAGCATGTGGTCTTTGTTATCCCATTTAATGCTTTTAGAAGATGGGAGGAAACCTCAGTCTACAAGCGCACTGCATGGAGGGCCAGTGGGTGACGTCTGAGAAACAAATGAAACTTCAGATCTGTGCTCTCTCTGTGCAGACAGCACCAGTCTCTTTCCATACTACCCTCTGTTACATTCCCTTGTGTGGGGCAGCATTGGATCTCTTGGCACTTGGTGTGTCTAATTGAGCAGGATGTCTGGCGGTGGCAGTTTGGGCTTACTGTATATGTGCTGTCTCTCCAGAGCAATGGCGCTATTGTTAATGATCCTCTTGTGGGAAAAGCTTCTAGAAATAGTCCTACCACCCACTGTGTGGATGTACCCAATGCCCTGACACCAAGCAGGAGGACCAGAGGTTGATTCACCACATAAAATTGTCCCCAGCCCTAGGACTGTGTGGGTTGCAGAGACTAAACCAGGATCTTGAATGTCCAGACTCAGGAGATAATTGGTGGAAAATCCCTCCAATCATCGAACATGTAAAACACTAAGTGGATAATTTGAAACAGAAGTTCCGTCCTTCCAAGAATGTAGTTGATAATGCAGCATCTACAATTAGAATGTCCCACATTTTCCCCCTTCTTTCCAGAATGAATCAGATGTGGTAGGATAATGAACATAACTTTTCAAATGTCCTGCAAAGTTGATAGGAAATGCCAATACTGAAAGAAACAGCCAACTCCTATTCTACCAGCATATTGAAGACTGCTGGGGACCTGCTAACAAATGCTGACTTACAAAATTCTTAAGAATGACGTCTGTGTAAGAGAGTGCAGCATGTCTTCAAACCTTGTGCCTTATAATCAGGCACATGTAGGGGTAGATTTTTCCCAAATATGACATGATATTGCTGATGAATTATGACAGAAGTTTTCTGAACTATTAATGCAGAAGCCAAACAAAGGAAAGATCAAATTGTCTGTATAGCTTCTCTTTGGAAGATCTGATAGGATTATTGTCTTAGTTTGTGATTTCTATTGCTGTGACGAAACACCATGACCAAAAGCAAATTGAGGAGGAAAGGGTTTATTGGGCTTGTACTTCCATGTCATAGTTCATCATCAAAGAAAGTCAGGGCAGGAACTCAGATAGGGCAGGAATCTTTAGGCAGGAACTGATACAGTAGCCAGAGAGAGGTGCTGCTTATTGGCTTGCTCTTCATGACTTGCTCAGCCTGCTTTTTTTTTTTTTTTTATAGAATCCAGGACCACCAGCCCAGAAATGGCACCACTGATGGCGGGCTGGACCCTCCTTCCATCAACCACTAATTAAGAAAAGAAAATGCACTACAAGCTTGTCTACAGTCCAATCTCATGGAAGCATTTTCTTGATTGAGGTTCCCTCCCCTCGGATGATCTTAACTTGTGCCAAGTTGACATAAAACCAGCCAGCACACATATGAAGAAGAAAAGAGCATATATAGAATTTATGACTGACTTTTACTAAGGCATGATTCCTTCAAAGTTTTTGTCCCTCAAAGATGTATGTGTATGTGTGTGGAGGGGGGTGGGTGCATACATGCGTGCACGTGCATGTACGTGTGTGTGTGTGTGTGTGTGTGTGTGTGTGTGTGTGTGTGTGCATACAGATGCACAGAGGTCAGGAAATGGCATCAGATTCTTTGGAGTTAGAGTTACAGATTATTATGAGCCACCTGGCATAGGTGCTAGGAATCAAACTGGGGATCTCTGCAAGAGCAGCAAGTGCCTTGCACCATGGAGCCACCCTCCTTCCAACCCCTAGAGTAGCGGTTCTCATCCTGTGGGTCATGACCTCTTTGCCATCCCATGTCAGATATTTACATTATGTTTCATAATGGTAGCAAAATTCCAGCTATGAAGTGGCAACAAAAGCAATCCTATGGTTGGGGTCACCACAACGTGAGGAAGTATATTCAAGCATCGCCGCATTAGGAAGGTTGAGCACTACTGATCTAGAGGATATGGGTGCTTGAGGACTATTGGCTGCATAAAGGAATTAACGAACACTGCTTTGCTTTATATTACATACACACATGTATGCACACACATTGATAATTAAAATGATATTATTGGTGGACTTCTTGGCTTCTAAGTAGGATATCTATACTACCTCCTCTGAGGTTCAGGAAGCATAGTGGAAGAGGAGGCAGGACAAATAAAATGGTAGAGCCGGAGGATGACCTCCTAGAGGTGTCTTCTGGACATGCTGATCTCCCAGCAGCCATGGCTACCTTGTGGAGGTAATTTTGACCTGCAGAAGACTTAGCCCATCAACATTTCATCATGGGTGGGAAAGAGGAGCCCATGATGTCTTCCCCTTCCCCAAAGGGCTACTGATAGTTAATGGTTGCTGGAGGATTAGTTTCATGTTCTTTAATGGTATAGCCACTAATATACTGTCTATGCCCTAATAAATAACATCCCCCACACACTTATACAAGTAACTCTGATTAAACTCATTGGGTCACACATACAGAGAAAAAGACACTAAAGTAGGAAGGGGACCAGCTGGGATGAAGAAAAGGTTCGTTGGGAGTGGGGAGGGATAGGTAACAGAGAGTGGAAATGACTGGAATAATTCATTAGATAGATACATCTATGAAATTCTCAACAAATAAAAATAATAAATTTAAATGGATTTTAAAATGCTATTTACTCTTATTGAAGCTAGCCAACGCTGAGTATTTGTTCTACCTACAGGCACACACGTTTTTCTTATTAGTGCAATCCACTTAGCTCACACAGAAAGGCAAACATTCGTGTTTCTAAAGTAGAATTGTTTTTGCCTGAGGTCATACAGACAATTGTTGGACATTTTCCCAAGGTCAGCAAATAAGTTATCAAAATACATTGAGTTGCTTCTATTTCCCTATAAAATGTCTACTGAGCATTGAGGGAGGAACACAGAAAGGGAAGCATGGATTTGGAGGCTCAGCCCAAGCTGTTATTCACCTCATTTTGCCTTAATCACCTCCATAGGATATTACCACTTCAGTCATGCTCAAGTCTAGGAATTTAACATGTGGGTCTTAGGGGGAAGTAATTCATTCTCTCACAAGAGGGATATTGACATAAGGAGAAGGTCTTTGGCCATTCCAGACTCTGCACTGTGTCAGGCTCCCAGGTAGCAGCAGTAATAAGCTAATTTGCCAGACAAAGGCTGATGCAAAAGAACACGTCAGGGTGCCCAAGAATATAAGTGCATCCACTTGTAAAATGTTTTCTGTCAGACAGGGGACCCTGATGGGCTAAAGGAACTAAGGATGGGAGAAGGCTGGGCAGCCTCAGTAGACAACAGATGCGACCAAATTAGAGTTGAGTCGGGAGTTTGCCCTCCTAAGAACATAGTGACACGGAAATAAAGTTATCTTATTCTTTCTCTGGTCCTGGGAGATATCAGAATGCAGGCCTTGTTCAGTCATTGGGCAACTTAAGATAGCTACAGGTATGAGTGCAGAGGGACCTCCCCAGCACAGACTTGACCAGCAGACACTAGGTCGGGAGAGCCATAGAAGACATTCAATAAGGAAAAATTATGGTTCAGTACTCTGAATTTTGTTTTGAAAATAAGTGGCTTATTAAAAGGCCCATCTCTAGGACTGGAGAGATGGGTCAGTTGATGTGGGACCTGCCTCATAAACACCAGGACCCGAGATTGGACCCACAGCACCCAGTGAAACCTAGACATGGTGGTGTGTGTCTAATGCCAGCACTGTGGCGAGAGGGGTCCAGAGACAGGAGGATCCTGGAGTTCTCTGAGTTGTCAGCCTGGCTAAATCAGTGAGGTCTGGCTTCTGTATACATATGCACACACACCCTAAGGATCACACAGAAACATGGACGCATGTCACACACAACATCTCACCAGCCCACCCACGACTCTCCATCTCCTTCTAAGCCAGCGATTGTCCGTAGTTACTCAACATTGCAATCCCATGAATTATGTTTATTTTTGAGTAGACTTGGCTCTGCTTTCAGTGTTAGGTGAAGCAGATGACAATGTACAAGGTCCCTTCAGGAGGCACAGTGTAAATCAAAACTTTCCTTCCTGGCCCTCGGCCATTTTGCTTTGCATGCATAGGACACATCCATCATATCTCCCATATAAATTGTTCGTCTTCTTAGGGTCTGCATCATTTGCTCTTCTGATAAACTACAACCTGTCTCTGCTCAGGAGCTGCCCTGATTGGGATGTAGTGGTCCTTACTTTCACATCACCTGCTGTAGCCCTTGCTAAGAGACACACTGGTTCACATTGTTCTCCCGAGAGATAAAGCAGACAGAGTGGGCCCGAGCATAATAAGACAGCCCATTGGAAACAGTTTCTATGCCTACATCTAACCGACTTTTATCATAAATTAGGGATTTTGAGGAGAATGAGTCATAGAAAAAGAAGAAAGTAATAACCTGCTTCAGCAATCAGCATATTCTATCCCCCTGGTGACTCATAACAGCAGACTCGAGTCAGGACAAACAGGGCTCCTGCCAGAAAGCACAGTTAAAAATAAGAGCAAAAATAGGGACGGGTGTGGCTGGGAAGCTGTACCTGGAGCTTTTCTAGCCTTGGGCTCTCTGATGAAGAGCTTGGCTACAGGCGAGCTGGAAATCGTGAGCCCTTCAGAGGAGGAAACAGACAGTACAGAAGGGTATTAAAGCCTGGGATGTGGCTAACCCCTTGAAAGGATGTTGGCTGGTCAGCAAGAAAGGCTTTTCCAGAGGGTCACAGAAGAGTAGATTAGACCGTGGATCCACAGTACGTTCCCCAGTCAATGGTGCCATGGGGAGGCAATAAGACCTGTAGAAGCTGGGATCTTGTAGAAGGAGTTTAGGTTATTAGGAGCATGCTCAAAGGAGAATTCAGGACATTAGCCTCTCTCCTTGCTTCTTTGCTGCCATGAGGTGAATGGGTCGCATGCTCTTGCCACGATGTGTTGCGCCAGCACAGGCCCAAGCAGCTGTTGACTAAACTCTCTGAAATGAGGAGCCAAAATTAACCCTTTTGTTCTCTACTGTATTTTGTCACATTGGGGAGAAGCATTCAGACTCTGTGAAGATGAGCAGGTGTCCACATTCCTAAAAATAAGGCTCATGTTAAATAGCTCTTTGCTTCAAAAACCAGATAAAAACAAACCCAAATAGGGATTTCCAAACCCTGACAAACTAGGAGGACTGGCTTCGGGGAAGGTTGCAAAAATCACAGTCCCACAAGCATAGATTAAGCCATATTCACCACAGCTGTGGTACCCTGAAATCTCCTATGAGAGCAATAGACTTTAAGGAGCTGGTCCAAAAGTTTCCCTAAATCAAAAAGGCTCTTTCCTTAATCTCTCCCTACCCAATGTGGGTGGTACTTCCTGTGCACCCTGGGAAGTCCCCTCCCTGCCCAATACATCTCCAGCCAGACAACTTTGGGTTAAGCATTGAGTCTTCCACTTCCTGCTTACACGACATAAGCAAAATGCTTGCTTTCTCAGACGCTTATTAAGTAGGAGTGCTCGTACCTAAACAAAGTCCTATGACACTGAAAATATACAACTCAAGCGCCTAAAATAGCATGTGTGTACAAAACAGTTGATGGGCCTTTTCTTTTCTACTCCCCTAATTAGTAGCTGCAGTCTGGTAACGGAAAGTAAACGAATTAATGCAGACACTCCTCTCCAAGTCTTAACAGCACAGGGGAATGTCTGCAAAGGAACTAAGGTCTACAGTGTTAATGGGAAGGAAAGAGCAAGACCCATGGGTCAGCTCCTCTGGGTCTTCCTTGGTCATTTACTCCCTTGTTCCCAGGAGAGGTAAGGAGCATCTCTCACGGAGGGAGGAGACTCCAATTTTCACAGTTCCATCATCCCAGGCACTACTTTGAAACTGCAGACCTTGGTGATGGGCTTGTATGGATTTGTGACTTCATGTTCTTTGTCCTTCCTTGTGATCTCATCACAGGAGCCATCCACAGGCAGAGTGACTTTATAGGGACAGAATAAAGGTCAGATGGTGGGGGCTGGAGAGGTTGCTCAGAGCCAAGATGGATAAGAGTGCTTGGTGCTCTTGCAGAGGACCGGAGCTTGGTTCCCATCACACACGTGGTGCCTCACAACTCTCCGGAACTGTAACTCCCAGGAAGCTGATGCCCCTTTGGCCTCTGTGGGCTCCCACACATGGCACGTTCCCTCACACACACACATACATACACATAAATAATAGAAATAAATCTTTAAATGAAACCCAAAAGCTCAAGTCATAGGAATGAAGAAACTGACCCAATGGTCTCCACGCACTGCTGTCACATAGCTGTTTCAGGCTGTATCTCACTATAGTGACAGGACCCATTACTGAACTCTGCACGTTTTTTCCCAGTCAACGCCCTCATGATCTTTGAGAGTCTGCGCCTATGAATAGTTCCAATACAGAGCTAACTCGCAGCTAACACTCTTCCCTGTCACTGCAGAAGTGTGTACCCAAGGGTCACCAGCAGCAGGCTTAGAGCTGGGAAGTCATTACAGCTGTGGTCTCTGACCTCAGGTTGCCAAAAGGTTTATACAGAACCCCCAAGCTTGCCCATCTCACCATGTCCCCCCATTCTCACACAAATACTGTCCCCTCCCAGAAAAGCCCAAGACCCGAGAAGATGGATGGAACTCAACGGGATAGATTATGATCTCCAGAAATGACCATTCATAACCATGGTCCTGTTTGATCTTCCACAATCAAAAACCAAAGTATATTTACCTGTTCTGAAGCCCTGGAAGGCCTTTATTATGCTTCATGAAGGAGGAGGCAGAAGAGGCACCTGTAACTTAAGCGTCCAGATTGGAATCTCCGCTACATGTTTTGACAGACTCTATGGTTCATGTCTGTGTCATTTTCTCCAAAAACTCCCTTGGGAGCTCTGATCCACCATGGAAGAATCCCAAACCTCATGGAGAGAGCACACAGGGCTAGCAGGACAAGGATCCACCCACTCGAGTTCAGAAGGTTAGCTCTTTCAGTGTTGCCAGCTTCTCATTGAAGAAGCAAATAGGAGTTGTTGGCCCTAGCCACATTGGACCATACCTACACAAGAAGCCAACAGCACTTCCCTGCTGAGTCTAGGCAAGGCCCAGAAATGTGAGAAATTATAAAAAGGAGAATGATAGTGGAATACTACTGTTTAAAACTAAACACGTATGCAGTAGACCATTGGAGCTGCTTTTGCTACTTCTCTGTGAGGTGTCACTCAACACCCCATAAGATACTATGGCAGAGAATTTGGGATAAGTTAACTAAGGGACTATAGGACAAAGGGATAAGTTAAAATATAAGGAGGAAAAATCTTGAAGAGACTCGGACTTCAAACAGATTGCCAGAGGAAAACGAACAGGAGTGAAAAACCCTCAATGAGAAGCTAGAAATCAGGGCTTGACTTACTTGAAGGTGGGCATCTCGGCACCTGTAGCACGGATGTGTGCCCAGGACGACCCAGACATGATTTCAAGGCGGAAGACTAACAGTGCTGAGTGACTGCTTCTGCTTAGGTGTAGGGAAGTGGGCAAGAGATAAACAATCTATGATAAAGGGCTGAGCAGATATAGGTGCCAATTGCCAATCTGATGATGTATGTTCCATCCACATGCATCATCATGTTGTCCTCTGGCTTGCACATGCCCTTCGTAGTACATGGACCCATAGACATATGATTATACATGTGTGTGTTTGCGTAAGCACATGTACAATAAAGAGTGAGAATTAACACATTTTACTGAAAATCAGTAAATGTATGCTATATTCTAAAAGAAAGGAAGAAAAATTCAGGGTGCAGTCCTATCTGGAAAATCCTTCCTAAGCATTAGGATGATGACCATATATATTGGCTAATTTTGCCTTTGGGAAAATATCTAGACAAATCCTTAGCTGGTATTTTTATTGCCTCTTGGGTTCTTAATTTTTCTTTTCTTGTTATTTATTTTAGGCGGTAGAAACATGGTTTGGAAGCCAGCCTTCTGGCCATTTTCTTCCATTCTGTAAACCAATTTTCTTCCTGTTGGTCATCTCCTCTGCTTTACAGTGTTTCTTTAGTTTGATTTAGTAAACCTTGCCTATTTTGGCTTTTGATGTCATATCTAAGAAGTCATTACAAGAATTAAGGTCAGGAAGTCCTTTCTCTGTGAAGTCCTTTCTTTTTCTAGGTATTTTACAATTTTGGCTAAAATGCATTTCATTTCTTAATCCATTCTGAGCTAATTTTTATGTAACTCGTAAAACCTCTTCTGCATGTCGAGATCCAGTTTTCTCAGCATTATTTGCTGAATTGATTGTCTTTCCCACATTTGAGGGTCTTAGCCTTCCTCCTGAAATCAGTTGATCATGTGAGTTAGTCAACTTCCTGCTGCTATGACAGAGAGAATTAGCGTAGAAGAAGGCAAGCTTGGGGGCACCTCACAGTTCCAGAAGCTTCTGTGAGTGATTGGTTGGCTGGGCGGTGGTGGCATGGTAAATCACTTCAGGAGCCTACAATGAAGGAAGACCGTTCACCTCATGGGAACTGGCAAATAAAGCGGAGACAGAAGGGGCCAGGAGGCTAGAATCTCCTTCAGGGGTGTCATCTAATCACCCAACTTTCTTCCAGTTGGTCCTGTCCCCAAATTGTCTTCCTGTCTCCCAACGGTGTACCAAGCTGATAACCAAGCCTTTGACTTAAACTCTCCTTCGAGGAACATTCAAGGTCCATGCTATGTACATGTGAGTTAACATACAAACTTTATAATCTGCTGCATTTGTGTGTATGTGTGTGTGGGTGTGTGTGTGTGTGTGTACCACTGTAGTAGTACTTTAATTATTATAATTTTGTACTACTTTTAGAAATAGGGAATTATTCAGGGAATGTGATTCAGACTGTGATGAACCTTGAATCTGCTAGGCTCAACATTAACACATTTTTTACAAGATACTTTGTAATAGTAAGAATTTAAATATTGGTGAGGATGTGGATAAAATCAGATACTATGCTCTGTTGAGAATGCAAATGATGTGGCAAATGAGAAACAATATATACATTCACCAAAAACTGAGATGATAACTGTCATATAATCTAGAAATATCAATTCTACATAGTCAAAAGAATTTTAAGCTACATCCCAGGAGACACCTGCACTTCCACATTTACTTTGACATTATTTGTAGTGGCCAAAATAGGAAATATGCATCAGTGGATGAAAGAACAAATGAATCCAGTGTGCTGTTATACAAACTAAATCTGCAGTTGTTTGTATCAGCAGAAGTGTTTAAAGAAACAATGTGACAATGTATCCCAGCCTCAAGCACAAGAACACCCTGGACCTTACTTCTTGGACACCCCTGTGCTAGTCTTCTGAATGGAAGTGCCTGTCATTATTATTCTGTTTGCTTCATTTTCTGTGGTGTGTGGATACAGAAGCAAGAACTCACGTTTCTTAATGCACCATAGTTCTTCTGATCTTGGAGAATCTGCCTAATGGCGCTGTGGTTTTGAACTTATTTGGAATCTACCTTAACATACTTGGAATAGGCTAAGAAGACAAGACTGCTGATGGAAACTCCAAGCCTGATGATGTCGTGGATCAAGGCTTTGAGGAGAGAAGCAAGGGAAATCAGTGTATTTCTAATTTTGAAATAGAGTGAATTACTGTACCTGGAGGGTAGATCCTGCAAAGCCATTTATATTTTACCGAAAGTGTTCACACCATATGTATACACTAACAGACCCCTTTAGAATCTTCCCCTTTCCAGAGCAAGAGATGGAGTCTATGAACTTGGGTAGGAGCTTGCTGTGGCCTTGATCTCATGGCCACCATGGTAGAGATACTGCATGGCAAGATGATTATGACGGAAAGACATGCCCAAGTTCCTCTAGCTGCTATAGCTCGAGGTATTAGAATCTTTTCCATCCCAGTTGGAAATATGGCTGGGAATGTCCCGATTACTCCAGTCTTAACATTGACTGACTATAGCAAAGTAAGAGAAAATTTAAATTTTTAATTTGTGGTCGGTTATCTTCCAAAGATTGAGAAAAGACTGATGCTTATTATTTTAAAGTCACATTGTCTTGGTTAATTTGTATATAGCAATAGATAAGCAGGATAGCAAAGCAGATTTAAAACTATAAAGAAGTAATGTTAGGCTAGCCAGCCACATCATTATAGCATCATATGCTGGGGAAATGAAGAAAGACGGAGATACAGACAGAGAGGCCTGCCTGGGCAGCTGCAAGCCAGCATAAAATAAATGAAAGGACGCTGCCACAAAGCACAAGGGACAGAAAACCATTTCCCAATAGCTACATGTGGTTATATCATAGGCAAAAACAGAAATCAAGAGCTACTGAGAAGACTCAGGAGGCAGGATGAAAAACCAGCATGAAACAAGCTGGAATCAAAACCCTCCCATATGAAATCTAACTCCATGAAAAGGAAAAAAAGGTGAAATACTAGAAACACTCAGTGCTGGGGAGGTAGTTCACTTAGTAAAGTGCTGGCCACACTAGTGTGAGGGCCTCAGTGTGGGGCCCCAGCACCCACAAAAGCAAGCCAGCATGGTGTTGGTAAGAGCTTATAACCCCAGCACAGGAACAACAGGAATCAGAGGCAAGACAACCTCTGGGGTTTGCTGGTCGCCCATGTAGTCAAATGAAAAGGTCTGATGAGAGACCCTTTCTCTAACAATAAGGTAGGGAGCCAGTGATGAAGGCACCCAATATCACTCACACACATGAGCGGGAACACACACATGTGCATACACACAAACATGTACATGCACAGACAGGAATATGGACATGTGCATGCATATAGATACATTCACACACACAAACACAAGCATATACATACATGCAAACATACATGTACATATATGAACATGCATGCACGTACCCCACACACATGCATATATAAGTACACATATGAACATACATGCACACACTTGCACATGAGCATGCACATACATGCATGCACACACAAGTCATGTACACAAACTCACATACAAAGACACACATGTAGACAGTTGGATGTGCTCTCTTGTACACACACACAGGGACATTCACACATAGGTACACATATATACACACACATATGCAACATTTTAAAACTCAGATCTCCTAGACCATACAAATATATGGAGCACAATTTTTTCTTTTGAAGAAGATCATCTGAAGAGGATGACAAAGGAATTTGGAAACAGCAGATACAGTCTCTGCATTCCATAGCAGCTAGACAGGGGATGAGGGCAGCTATGAGCAAAGCTCAGCAAGTCTTTTTATAGCCTCCATTTGGAACTGCATCCTGGGTAATACTTGGAAAGGTCTCAGCATTAGTTGGAAGCTCTCCCCATCATACAGGGACATTTTCAAAGTCAGGCAAACCTATTCATGCTCCATCACTTTTTCCCAGCTGTAGAGGAAGCAGAAACAGAGACAGAGATTGACCATAGCAAAATGTTTACATATAGTAATAAAGAACAATACACAAAGACATAAATCTTGATGGAGTTTGGTTGTCCCTTGAGAAAAGGATGTATGGGGAGGCTCAGAAGAAGCAGCCCCACATGGTCTTTCCTCTGGAGTTCCTTGTTTGAACAATAAATTTCCCTCATTTTATCCAGCACCATCTGGGGAAAATGGGTACCAGCTCAGCAGAGTCTAGGGGACTGGTAGTATACAGCTGTCAGGCCATGTCTTTATTGCTAGAACAATCCAATATAAACATAATTACCCCAGCCATATAAGAAAGATAAACTCTGGAATACCCAGAATAAACCCAATTATGATAATAAAATTATACAGAATTGAACAGGAAACATCAACAAATCAAAGCAGTCAATTACCTCTGAGGCTTCTTAAGGAAATGGAGTCATGAGCAGAGAAACCAGTTCTGAAATGGAACCTTGAGGGCGAGAGACAAAGAAGCTTTTCTCACTGAGACATTGTATACAATGTATTGTATACATTCCAGAAAGGAAGAAGCTCAACTGAGCTGTCAGTATCTGAGAGGCTTGAAAGAAATCTCAGGCTACTGTAAGGAATTGTGAAAGCAGTGAACCAGAGAAAATGGAAAACAGAAGGAGCCATGGAGGAGTTCTGCTAGAAGGAAGTCTTCACCAAGTAACAAGACAGTTTCTCAGAGGGACTGTATTAAAAAGATATAACCAAGTGATATCCTGGCTTAAATGCCACAGGGTTGTCATCTCAGCTACTGGAGAGGCTGAAGCAGGAGAATCACAGTTCAAGACCTTTCTGAGCTGCAGAGTGACCTCCAAGCCAGAGTTGAGCAAGTTAGTGAGACCCTGTCTTATGATAAATAAAAAATAAAAGAGAAGATAGGAAGCCAGGGAATCAGCTCTGTGGTAAGACACTGACCCAGCATGTTCAAAACCCCACGTTCAACCTCTAGTACTGGAAAAATGGTCAATAACAGACAGGCCTAAATGAAAGCAGCGAAAAGTCAGTATCAAACATTAGCCCAGTTTATTGCAGTAGTAACCACAATAACCCTACTAAGGAATCAGCATAAGTGGGTGTTAGTGGCTGCATGGGAAAAAATGGGACCCATCTACACAATCACAACAGAAGGCATTGCTCACACACGAAAAGTGAGACCCTGTCACTTGTAGCATCGTGAATGGACCAAAGGGGCCTTCATATCAAGGGGAACAAGCCAGGCACAGAATGCTGCATCTTGAACAGTTCACTTACTCTTAGGAGCTACAGACGTTAATGTCGTGGAGCTAGAAGGCAGGTAGCGCTTTAGCAGAGGGTAGCAAGGGGCGGGGTAGAGAAAAGATGATTGGCAACACGCAGTTCAGACAGGTAGACTGCAGTCTAGCGTTTTCTCACACAGGAAGGTAGCTACAGTCAGAAGTACTTCAGTATGGGTTCAAGAAGAGAATTTTTTTGAATGCCCCCCGACACAAGGAATCCTTAATTGTTTGAGAGACTGAATAGGAAATTTACCCTTATTCAGTCATCATATATTGTATACATTTGTTAAAATGCCACACTGTAGCCAACGATGTACATGGTTATCATGTGTCAGTTAAAATGAACCTGCCACATAAAAAGTTATGTGAAGGGTGAGGAGAAGAGGGGGATGCTAACTGGAATCAAGGTGACTGTGGAAGAAGGGACTGAGGTCATCAGGAACTCACTGGGAAGCATAGTAGGCAGCCGGGGTTACAATGAAACAGCAGAGAGAGGAAGCTACACATCACAGAAGCGGCATATGGGCATCCACATCTTTGGAATGGAGAAGAGGAAGTGATGGAAACAGCCGTCAAATTCAGAAGAGTAACTTCTGAGCTTCCCAACTTGGGAATATTTCACATACACACAGGAGAAGGTGCTCCAAGAGACTGCTGGCATGGATCCCAGCTCATCTGACTTGGGATAGCCTTCTTGGGTTGATTCTAACAGTAGAAGAGGAATACTGAAAATACTAGCTTTGGAGCTGGGAAGATGGCTTGGTGGATGAAGTGCCTCCTACAGAAGCAGAAGGAGCAGAATTGGCATGAGCAGCACTCACATAAAAGCTGAGTGGGGGTGGGGAATAATGACCCACCTGTAATCTCACTGCTTGGGATACAGAGACAAGAGCTCTTAGAGCAAGCTGGCTAGCTGGAATAGTTGAATCAACAAACACTGTGACAGACAGCAAGACACTCTGCCTCAGCAAAAGAAGACATGAACAATAATGCCTGATGTTAACCTCTAACCTCCATACACACATGCACACACAGACACAGAAATTGGATCATGTATACACACACACACACACACACACACACACACATACACACACACACCAGTTTAATGTCTTGTGACTGAGAACACAGTGAGTTAACCGTGAAAGACTGAAGGGTGTCACTGTGAGAGGCTGTATTTATAGGTCTTAGCTATTGTTGGTGTCTTTGTCAAACTTCTCTAAACATTAGTTGGGGGTGTGGAGGTGAGACTCTTGTAACAGAGAGTTAAAAAAAAATAAAACAAAACTTAGACTTTTAAAGAACAGTGGGTAATGGCAGACAACAATGCAGAAATGTCACCAGAGGTGCATGGGGTGAGACACGCATGAGCCAGGCATGTTATAGACAGCCTGGTAGTCATTTAGGTATAAAGGAGCTTGATGAACAGACATTCTAAGAAATGCTAGGATCCTGGGACTGAGACTGTGACAAAACTCTGTTGGGCAGAGGCTAAGCAGAACTGAACCAGACTGAACCAGTTTAATATAAGACTATGGGTAGGAGGACCGATGGTGAAGATGGCGGCCGTAGAGGAATAAGAGCAATGAGAACGGAGGCAGTGTGGTCACCTAAACTACATGTGCTTGCTTAGAAATGCACATGGGTATGTATTTTAAAACCCAGAGAAAAGAAATCATTTTCCTCATGAGGAAATATGACCTTGAAACAATGATAGACTATGGGGAAGTGTTTTATAACAGTTCTCAGGAGTGTGTGCGTGTGTGCGTGCGTGTGTGTGTGTGTTGTGGGGGATTCCTGCTTCTGTGTTCACAATGGAAAATTGAAAGATAGAAAATTCATTGGAAAAGTTTTTGCTTGCAAGAAAGTAAATCCTATAAAAACTGCTAAGATAAAATCCTCCTAAATATGATAAAGAAAACGCAGATGATTGAAAACAGAAGGGAACGTTTTATGAATAAGTCTGAACGAGTTAAAATGTGCGATGTGGAGAGCAAGGTCTGGTGGGTAAATTATGGACGGGGAGCTTCCTAGGAAGTGGGAGGGGTATGTGTACCTGTGGACTTGGCCTCTCTCTTTCTCTCTCCCCACCTCTGTCTCCCTTCTTCCGTCCCTCGCTCTCCTCCCTTCTTTCCTTCCTTCCTCCCTCACCCTTCCTTTTCGTGTGTGTATGTGTGAGAGTGTGTCTGGTGTATGTTCTCATGTGTATATGGTTGTGTATAAAGGAGGATGACCCTGTTCAGCTCCATCTTTCTGCATTTTATTCTCTTGTCACAGGGCCTCTCACTGAACTAGAGCTAGGTTGGTGACCCACAAGCCTCATCAACCTTCCTGCTCCATCCGCACAGTGCTGGCGTCACAAACATAACAACTCATCATGCTTTCTACCTGGGCTCTGGGAATTCGAACTCAGAACCTCATGCAGCAAGCTCTCTTACTAGTTGAGCCACCTCCCAGCTATCTTTTCTTTCTTTCCCTCCTCCCAACTAGGCTTATTTTTGTTCATAAAAAGTTAGGAATACAAACAAGTACGAAAGCCTTCGCTAGCTATAGCTCTAATATCAACTGGTTTTCTAATGGTGTCATTGCTATTTCAAGATGTTTAGGAGACAAATTAAAAATCACATTTAAAATCAAAGCTGCTTCAATAATTTCTTCTTCCTTGTTTTACACTCTTCTTTCTCTTCTTTACCATAAGGGATATAATATGTGTCATTTTAGCTAAATTATGAAATTACAATTGTGTTCATGAATTTGCCATCTCAGAAATGGAATCACGCATATTATTCTGGAAACTACATTTATAGTCAAACTTCCTTCTTTGATTATGTTCACTTTTTCTTATTTTTCATTTAGATATGTTTATGGATTATCTTAAATGAAATAAGTTTCCCTGTTACCAAGAAAACATATATCCAGCATTGCTAATTGTAGGCAATGGGTGTACCAAGAAACTCTATAAGTAGCCTTGTGGCCCCTAAAGATAGATTGTCCTGCAACAGTAGTCCTAGCATCTGGGAGGCTGACCAACAGGGTTTTGAGTTTGTGTTTAGCCTGGGCACATGGCGGCGGGGGGGGGGGGAATTAATCTAAATAACAAACAAACACAGAAAGAGAGATGAGGTGAGGAGAGGAAGAAAGGGGCGAGAAGGGGAGAGTAGAACACGAGGGAAGAGGAGGGATAATTTAAAAACCCATTGACATATAGCAAAATGCAAAACTAAACATCATAAGGACTTGTTAACAAGAATAAAAACAAATAGCAAGCGCAACTTCATTGGGCCATGGTGAGGGGTGGCGGAGGTTTCACTCACAAGTGCACACAGCACACCTGTTTGACCACTTTGGGTCACAATCATTTAGGATGACGCTGAGAACACACTCTGGCAAAGGTGGCTCACTACTTCCAGATGATTGTCCCGCACCCACCCATTGTCACAGTTCACAACAGGAAATACTAGGAACACACAAAGGTCCCTTATCCCGAAATGATGATGGATAAATAAATTACACAGCAATACCCTTGGAAGAAATGCTACTCTTCATTAAAAGAGAGTAGAGCTGGTATTTATGATATACCTGTTAATGTAAAAGTTGCTTTATTTATTATTCTCTCAGAATCATGTGGCTGATTTTAGGATTCATAGGACGGCTGCCATTTTACACTTCCATTGGGGTCTTATAAAGAGTCATGAGATCTTGTTTATTTAAGTGTCATCACTGTACATTTTCGTCAAGGACTTTTGTTAGCAGTTTATTGATATTGGTTTCCACAAAAATCCATTTTGCCCTTTGCCACTTTTTCTTTCTTTTAAATCAAATTCCAATCTTGTACATTACTTCTCCTGATGTTGTTTTCCATATTGACAGAGAACAGGAAATCGTACATTCCTTGTTGCTCTAAATTAATATGGAGACACAAGTGTAAACCAACAAGCAAGTCTTCGAGAGGCATTTTACAGAGGATACCATTTGCATATTGGAAAACCTACCGAAAAACCCAATCAAGATGTAAATCAAGTAAGACTATGAAGTAACTGTGAGTATTGATGGCAGGAATATGAGTTTGCACAAGTCAAAAAACTAGAGAGTATCTATCAAAATTAATTTCATGATTGTACAATTTCATGTTTAAGACTATGTCTAAAATAATTACTCAGATATCTCAAATTATAGACAAGAGGTTATTCTTGAAAATGACACAAATATCCTTATTTAGTTCAATGGGAATAATTTCTTTTGGTTTATACAGTTTACCATGTGCGCTGGCTGATTTTGTCAACTTGACATAAGAGGGAGTTATCTGGGAAGAGGGAAACTCAACTGAGAAAATGCCTCCACCAGATTGCCTGTAGGCAAGTTCAGGGGGCCTTTTTTGTGTGATGATTGATATGGGAGGTGCCCAGCCCATTGTAGGCGGTGCCATCCTTGGGCTGGTGGTCCTGGATTCTATAAGCAAGCAGACTGAGCAAGCCATGCAGAGCAAGTCAATAAGCAGCTCCTGTCCATGACCTCTGCATCAGCTCCTGCCTCCAGGTTCCTTCTCTGTTTCTCCTTGACTTCCAACAGTGATGGACTGTTACCTGAAAGTATAAGCAGAAGTAAACCCTTTCCTTTCAACTTGCTTTTGGTCATGGTGTTCATCATGGCAATAGTGATCCTGAGACAGAGGCCCAGTCCTAAATGAGAAGGTAGTAAGAAAGGCCATTGCTTCAAGTCCACAGAGTATGACTTCATCCTATCAAGCTGCAGAATCGGCCCAAACCTACTCATGGTGATAGGGTAAGAACAGAGGTTGTTTGGGGGAAAGAAGGGCTTTGATAACTGAAATGGAACAAGGTCCCCTTGGAGATGTCTCCTCCCTTCCCCCAGCCCTACTCTGTGGCTAACATATCTTCCACTAGAAATATTTATCAAGCAAATAGTCATAAATTTTACCCTACCCCACTTCTTACATCTCAGGCAGTTTGTCAGGGGCTTTTAGGAAACCTTTATATGTATGCTCTTGGCTGATTTCCAGGCTTACGGTGGAGAGATACAGGGCAGAGTGAATGATTCGGTGTTCAAAGGGTTAAGTCTAAGATGACTTGGGAGGTGGTAGAGTTCAAAGCCCTTGCCAATAACTCTGCATTATGTGCGGTATTATCCAAGTGAAATTATCATGTGTTAGGGAGCGAATGAAGCAAATGACTGGTGATGTCATCCAAGTGATCACTGCTAATGAATATTTTACTCCTGGGATTACCCGGTGCCGCGGAGGCAGGAATGAGGGAGCTGATTTCTACCAGTCTCTTTGGGTTGTTTACAAGCCATTCTGCAAGCTGTAAATGCCAAATGTCAGGAGGTGATAAACCAGGACTTGAGAGGGATGCATTGGGTGTGGGGAAGCCAAGTGAGTTCTCTGCCCTTTGGCAGTGTTTGGAAGGGCATTGTCCTGGTGACATGTATTTAAATGGTTATACTTTCTCTAAAATAAAAGAATAACCTAATATTACACTATACAGTTTATTTCCAGAAGAAAGTTGAGAGTTAGAATGTCAATGAAGTAGAAGACATAATTTTAGTGTTTCATACTTTAGTCTAGATTTAGGGCCATTGCCAATGCTGTTTCTTGATTAAGTGACTTATTAACTTAAAATTGCTGATTATCAAAGGCTCAGGTTTGTGCTTGCCCTCACTACTCAGCACATCTCTTTGCTTTCTGCTGCCCATTAGCATCTTCCTTGGAGGATGAGAAGCCCAAGGACTGGACTGGTAAGAAAAATAACGAAGAATTGCTCCAGTAGATGGTGAGGGAAAGAAACAAGCTAGTGTGTGCAAAAATACTCAGAGCCATGGCCTGTCATGAAAGGATTTTGCTTGATCTGAGGTGTTCCATCCACTTAGACTCTCTGTTAAACATGAATAACTTGGCTGGACCCTACCCCCCATGATATTGACCTCCAAAAGAAGCTGGATAGAAGATAAAAGCATGTCACTGCTAAACATGATGCCTAGCTTCAGATCTAGAAATACAAGGACAGAGCCATTCACAAAAAGAGAAAGTACATATTTCTTTTGAAGCCATGAAAGTTAAGGGCAAAGTCAACTTCTCAAACTTACAGTACCCACGACTAAAATGACCCCATTCTTGGTGATACTTATTTCTGCTATCTTGGATTTACTAATAATCTCTTAAAGATTTTAAAAGACTGTATTTGTATGTCCTTGTGTGAAAGTCATATATATGTGGGGGTGTGTGTGACAAAAATGGGTGTTGCATCCCCTAGAGTTGCAATTATAGGTGGTAGTGAAGTTACCTCACATGTGTGCTGGGAACCAAGGTTGGGTATTCTAGAAGAACAAGAAGTGTTCTTAAATATTGAATATTCTCTCTCTCTCTTTCTCTCTCTCTCTGGTGTTGTTTAGTGAATCAAGTTGTGCCACCGTGGGGACTTAGCGGGTCTGAGAGCAACTTCAAGGGAACCGTGCTCTGTGAACCAATGTTTTCTACTCGTGCTGACATGTTGTTCTTAAAATGCTCCAGATATTGAGGCTGGAGAGATGGCTCAGTCAGTGAAATGCTATAGGGCTCAGCATCTGTGTAAAAGGGAGCACATGGTGGCATGCCCTTTTAATGCCAGTGCTAGGGAGGTGTGTAGTGGATTTTAACTGTATTTTAATAAATAAAGACTGCCTGAAGATCGGAGACTAAAACAATCCCACTGGTCAGCCTTACAGACCAGATTATGGTAACACACACCTTTAATCCCAGTAGCCACACTAGCTGCCATAGAAACTGGGTGGTACATGCCTTTAATGATGGTGGTGCACACCTTTAATCCTAGCCCTAGAGAGGATTATAAAACGGGAGGAAACAGCTCTCAGTCACACAGTCTCCTTCTGAGATTCCAGGAGGCAGGATCGCCATTTCAGACTGAGATTGAGGTCAGAGCCAGTGGCTGGCTGTTTTGCGTTTTGGGTCTTCAGGCTGAACCCCTCTGAATTTTTATTAACTATACTTCATTTGGCACTCAACGTTTTGGGGTATAAATTGATAAAAATGCCATTTGCCTGAAACTTTTTAGCCACCAGCCCAGGTCAGAGTTGGGAGTGAAACCTAGCCACTTGGGTCAGGGAGAAAAACTAGCGCTCCCAGCTCCCATCTGCTCCTGTGCTTAGCTTCCCTGTAAAGATGCAAAATATACAGAGAATCTGGATAGTGTATATTACTGTGTTATCTTTGAATTGTTTGACTGCTGAGGAAGGAGCAACAGCTGTTTAAAAGGCTTTTGATTATAAATGTTGCTGGATTAATTCAATTTATATATTTTGAAAATGCCTTGACTTCAAAATTTAATTCAAAAGATATGTTGCTTTGGAAAAGAGGCTTTGCTTTTGTTTCCACAGGAAGTGAGAGGCTGTGGATTCATTCTTGGTTAAGAAAAATAAGGTCTCCATCTATCGGATGGTCCACCTACTGAGACAGTGTGCCTGAACTAATGGGAGCGCACCAATCCACCTGGACTGGGACTGAATGAGCATATGATCAAACCAGACTCTCTGAATGTGGCGGCGAAAGTTGGCAGATGGAGAACCCATCAACAATGACACCAGGACCTATCTCTTCTGCATGTATTATCTTTTTGAGAACCGAGTCTTTTT
>PVIU01025306.1:0-23975 GCA_004026605.1 Ondatra zibethicus
GGAGCAGACGCCATGCTTCTCCAGCACAAGATGGACACTGGTTAGACTCATGCCGGTAAGCCACAACTCAAGTGGCGATACACATTAATGGAGATGGGCTAAAATAATATGTGAGAGTTAGCCAATAAGGGGCTGGAGATAATGGGCCAGGCAGTATTTAAATGAATACAGTTTCTGTGTAATTATTTCGGGTACACACTGGGAGCCGGGCGGGACAGAACAAGGGGCCCAGCGCCGGGAACACAGCCCGAGCACCACATTACTACAGGAGCAGAGAAAAATGTATAGCTCAATAAAATCAGTAAATAAATTTTTAAAATTGAAACATAATTTTGTAATTCATTCTTCCCATGTCACTTTGGAATAAAGGGTTATAATGGAATATTTGGGTTTAGTAATTATTAAACTTCAGGGTAATATCCTATTTCTCAAATGTAATAAAAGATTGAGAAGAAATCAGTGTTTCTTAACCCAGTAATTCCTGGGATGATTTTTCTGTAAGGAGAAGTTGCAAAGAAATAAAGACAAATATCTTCTCCATTTGACATGTGATGTTTTCTCACTAGACAAAGATTACATTTGCTGTGGTGAGGACACGTTCCCCTCCAGTAACTGCAGAGCAAATGGACCATGGCTGCCTCGGGTGAAACAAGGACATCTAGAACATTCAAGACCCAAAACAACCTTTTGAACTAAGACATCTCCTTACTGCTGAGAAAAAGAGATGGGAAAATATGTAATGGAGGTAAGGCTCCTGAATGGATGCTACAGGGAAAAGAAGAAAAAATAAGATAAGGAGATTATTAATTATTTTTCTCATCACTGTGATCAGCGCCTGGCAAAAGCGACTTAAGGAAGGAAAAGTTTGTTAAGGGAGGAATGAAATTATGATGCTGATGAGGTGCGAGGCAGCTGATCACATTGCCCCTGTGATCAGGAAGCAGAGAGATGAATTTAACACAGGCGCTTGGCTGACTCCCATCCTCCCCACACAGGATGGTACTATTCACGTGCAGTTAAACTTCCCTGGAAACATCCTCACCAACACACCCAGAGATGTTTCTCCTAGGTAATTCCAAATCCAGTTGATAGTGAATATTAGCCATCTTGAGGGATGCAGAGAAAATAACTTCCAACTTCCAAGGACTCCAACCAGCTCTCACACTTGCAACTGTTAGATGTGAGCAAGAAATGCACAGAGAAAAGAACAGTAGTAAATGCTAACTTTTTTACTACGTATACAGAAAAAAATGCATATTTTATCATACATTTCCTTCAGGTCTTATAGATGAATCATGTAACTGTGATAAGACAGATAAAACAAGACATTTCATCCAACTCCCGAACGCCTTCTGCTGGCCGTGTGTAGTGAGACTCCTCCTAGGAAAACCACTGAGATGTCCTTTGTTCCTACAGTCTTGCCTTTCCAAAATGTTACATAAATGGGGATAATGAGTCTGTGCTTTTTGCCCTAGGACAATTCATTTTAGGATTTATCTGTTTTGTTCAATATAACAGTAAGTTTCTTTTTATCATTTGCAGTATTTTGTTATTATTCATGTGGCAATTCAAAGAACCCAGAAAATGTAAAACACCTAATTTTTTTAAATAAGGAAGCCAGAAGTAGAGACTGGCAAAAATGCAGCATCTTCAGCAGATGGTGCTGGTCAAATTGAATGGCTACACGAATCCAAATAGATCCATACTTATCACCCTTCACAGAATTCTACACTCAATGTAAAACCAGATACACTAAATTGGATAGAAACAAAAAAATGGGAATAAACTTGAACTCACTGACAAAAAAAAAAAAGTTTTCTGAATAGAACACCAGTAACACAGACACTAAGATCAACAATTAGTAAATGGGACCTCATGAAACTGAAAAGCTTCTGCATGACAAACAACACTGTAGTGGCCCTGAAAAGCAGTGGCACTTTTAGGAGGTGTGGCCTTGTTAAAGGAAGTGTGTCACTGTGGGTGTGGGCTTCGAGGTCTCTTTTGCTCAAGTTTTGCTCAGACAGACATTTCATGATAGACAGTTCATTTCCTATTGCCTTCTGATAAAGATGTAGCCAGCGCCATGTCCGTCTGCACACCGACATGCTCCCCACCATGATAATAATGGACTGAACCTCTGAACTGTAAGTGAGCCGCCCCAATAAATGTTTCTTTTATAAGAGTTCCCATAGTCATGGTGTCTCTTCACAGCAATAGAAACTCAAACTGCAACAGACACCATCATTCAGACAAAGCAGCAGGTTACAGAAAGGGAAAAGATTTCTACCAACTACATACCTTCAATAGAGGGCTAATATCCAAAATATATAAAGAATTAAAAAACAAAAAAAAGTATCAACAACAAAACTATATATCAAGAAAGCAAATAATCCAGTTAAGAAATGGGCTACAAGGCTGGGCGGTGGTGGCGCACGCCTTTAATCCCAGCACTTGGGAGGCAGAGGCAGGCGGATCTCTGTGAGTTCGAGACTAGCCTGGTCTACAAGAGCTAGTTCCAGGACAGGCTCCAAAGCTACAGAGAAATCCTGTCTCGAAAAACCAAAAAAAGAAAAAAGAAAGAAAGAAAAAAGAAATGGGCTACAGAACTAAAATGAGAATTCTCAAAAGAAGAAACTCAAAAGGCTGAGAAGCACTTAAAGAAATGGCCAACATTCTTAGTCACCAAGGAAAAGCAAACCAAAAATACTTTAAGATTTCATCTTACATCAGATAGAATGACCAAGATTAATAAAAACAAATGACAGCCAAGGCTGGCAAGAATATGGAGTAAGTGGGACTCTCATCCATTGCTGGTGGGACTGTGTCTTAGAGTCCCTGTTGCTGTCATGGTGGGACTGTGTCTTAGAGTCCCTGTTGCTGTCATGGTGGGACTGTGTCTTGGGGTCACTGTTGCTGTCATGGCGGGACTGTGTCTTGGGGTCACTGTTGCTGTCATGGAACACCATGATCCAAAGCTACTTAGGTGGGAAAGGTTTTATTTCATTCATAGTTCCACATAACAGTTCATTATCAAAAACAGTCAGGGCAGGAACTCAAGCAGGGATGAAACCTGGAGGCAGAAGCTGATGGAGAAATCTTGGAGGAGTGCTGTTTACTGGCTTGCTCCCCTGTCTTCTTCAGCCTGTTCTCTTGTAGAACCCAGGACCACCCACCGAGGTGTGGCACCCCTCACAACGGGCAGGACCCTATCCCTTGAATCACTAATTTTAAAAATGCCTTATAGCCTTGCTTACAGTCTGATCTTAAAGAGACATTTTTCTCAATTGAGTCTCTTCCCTCTCTTCTCTCTGATGAATCTTGCTTAACACAAAACTAGCCAGTACAGACTGAAAACTTGTACAGCCTTTATGGAAATCAGTTTGACAATTCCTTGGGAAGGTGGGGAATTGATCTACCTCAAGATCTGGTTATATCACTCTTGGGTATATACTAAAGGATGCTTTGTCCTATCACAGAGATGCTTGGCTCAACCATGCTCATTGGTGCTCTATTCATAATAGCCAGAAATTGGAAACAACCTACTACAGATGAGTGGATAAAGAAAATGCAGTACATTTGCACAATGGAAGACTATTCAGCCTTTTAAAAAAGTGAAATCATGAAATTCACAGGTAAATGGATAGAATCATTCTGGTGAAGCACCTCAGATCCAGAAAGACAAACACTGTACACACTCACTTATACATGGATGTTAGTTCTTAAATCAATGGTAAACTACAATACAAAGAACTACAGAGATTAGATATAGAGTAAAGGACTATGGGGTGGGGACAGATAGCTCTCCCTAGGAAAGGGAAATAGAATAGATAATAGATGATTGTGGGAGTGGCTGGAACAGAAGGATCAAGAGGAGAAGAGGATGGAATATGGTGGAAGAGTTAAAATTAAGGGCCATTTGAGAGGTAGTATGAAAACCTTATACAGTCGAGGCTTCATATGTGTGTGTGTGTGTGTGTGTGTGTGCATGCGCATGCATTTGTGTGTGCATACACACACGTACATATATATGAGATGTGTGTATGTATACATACATACATATATATGGGATTCAAATGAACTTTCCAAATAATGGAGAAAACAAAGTCACCTCTTATCACCAAATGAAGCTTCCAGTATTGGAATTGGGTTACTTCTAACTGAGTTGTTGATCAAAGGGGTCCCAAGTGTTGCCAAGACTATAGGTTGCCCTCCACATACTAACAACAAGGCCCCATTGCCAAAGGCAACAGCTACATAACTCTTTGAATATGGAGAAATTGATTTAAGGCCTAGGCCTATGCACAGCCTTCACCGCTACATTCTAGTTTCTTGGGTACAGGAATGTAGGTGGAGTTTTCCTGTCACAGCTGCCACTTCCAAACAAACACACTGAGGCTTATATTAATTCCAAATGGTCATCCAATAGCTCAGGCTTATTACTAACTAGCTCTTACATTTTAAGTCAGTCCATATTCCTTATCTCTGCTCTGCCATATGGCAGTACCTTTACCAGCATGACATGTTCATCTTCTGCTCTCTCTGCATCTGGTTGACAAGTCCCAAGACTCTGCCCTTCTTCCTCCCAGCATTCTCCTAGTCTGACTCTCCTACCTAACCTTATTCTGTTCAGCTATTGGAGAGTCAGTTTGTTTATTAAATCAATTACAGTGACAAATCTTCACACTGTGCAAAGTGATTATATTCCTCAGCACAGGAAGGTACTCTGTACACTGCCGGAAGAGAGAATGTAAACACCAACTAGCCACAAACCCTTTGATCTACAATGGTGTCCTGCCTACTAGATAAGCTAGTGCAATGGTGGCACAAAGCTTATGGGAGTAACCAACCAATATCTTTTTTGACTTAAGGCCCACTCCACAAGATGGAAGGCATACCCAACACTGCTTGGGTGACCAAGAACCTGAGACTAGTTAGCCTAGGGACCTAGTGTAAAATTAAATACTACTGTTCTCAAAACAAAATGAAGCAAAAAACAAAAATTTAGCAATGAAATGACTTCCAATGACATTGTGCTGTATTTCTAGATCAACACCTTGCTCAGCCATCACCAGAGAAGCTTCCTCTTGCAGTAGATGGGAAGCAATCCAGAGACCCTCAGCTTGACATTATGTACAAAATGAGAGACTTTGAACGCTCAGCTCTAAATCAGATGTCTCCTTCAAATCTCTCTTCTCTCAGAGCTCAGGGACCCTGTGGAAGAGAAGATGGAAAGGGTGTAAAAGCCAGAGGGGATGGAGGCCACCAAGAAAGCAAGGCCCTACAAGCAATGCACATCTGCACTTGCAGAGGTCCAGGCAGCTTGCACAGGGCCTGCACAGATCTGCACCAGATGGGGTTCTAGAGTTGAAAGAAGTGTACATATGCCCCATCCCTAACCCAGAAGCTATCGCCAATTGATAACCAAACCAAACCACTTGCAAATTAAAATTTCGTTTTCTACAAGAGAGTCTCACTGGGAAAACAAATTACTCTTAAGGGTTGGCCATATACCCAGCAGTAGAAAACATCAGTATCAACAGGAAACTAACTCAGTGGCGTCACTGGAGGTTCTTTGTCTCATAATGTCATGTCAGGCCTTTTTTGTTTTTAATTTTGTCTTACTTTGTGATTTATTATATATATAATATATATTATAGTTTTTCTCCCCTTTTACCCTACAGATCCTATCTGTATGTATTATGGCTTACAGTGTCAAACTTTTGTGGGATTCCTGAGTGTGAAAATGAATGATTCTCTGTGGTTTTATCTGTTTCTTGTGCTCTTTCTTTCTTTCTTTCTTTCTTTCTTTCTTTCTTTCTTTCTTTCTTTCTTTTTTCTTTTGTTTGTTCTAGTCCAATGTATTAGTTTCTGTTTTGTTTTATTTTATTATTATCCCTTAGAAACTTGTTTATCTTTGATGAGAAACAGAAAGGGGGTAGATCCAGATGGGGGGGAAGGTGAGGTTTAGAGGGAGGCAACTGTAATCAGGACAAATTATGTGAGGGGGAAGCTATTTTAGTAAAAGGCTGAAAGGCCTCAGGGAAATGAAAAGGCAACAATGAAATTCTATTTTTAGAAGGGTGTTCTTATGACCTCGGGGTTATCCATTCATCCATAAAGGGACTGAAGATTAAGACCCTCTTACACTTTAAATCCATTTAGCCGTGAACATTCCAGTCTTGTGCCCTCATCATGAAATAGTGCTGTAACTACGATTTGATTCATTTGCCCTTTACACTAATTCTCTCTCATTGATTTGGCATCAGGCAACTCTAATGGTCAGAAAGGCAGTCAAACTTGAGAACAGAAACGTGTCTATTAAGAAGTCAATCAAGTGTAGCAGAGATGCCTGTCTATAGGATATTGGAACCTGGGAACTGTGCGTGGTCAGCAAGTTTTATTATTGACCATAAGTACCATTTACCAGTAGGGAACAATTTTGGTTTCGCTGAAGCAAAGGTATCAGATATTAAGAAAGACAAACCTTAATGCAGTGGTAACTGAGGTACCAATTATCAATTCAAATTTTTTAAAATAAACATTTATATATGTAGAGAGAGAGGTGGGGGGAGCAGAAGTGTGCCTAGATAGGAGGTGAAAGAGGACAAAATAGGGTAACAGAAATAAATGTGATCAAAATAAATTATATACATGTATGAAAATGCTTTAATGAGATCCATTACACTGTGTAATCAATATATGCTCACAAAAACATTAAAAATAAAATGTAAACATTTATAGAGCACCCACTCACTGTAAGCTAAGCACACTGCTGATGCTCAATTCCACACAGGTGGGGTGGGGAGGAGATCAAGCTTGCTTTCTTCAGGGAATCAATCCACGGTCTCAACCTGGAGATGCTCCGGCACATGTGGATTGTAAGCTGTAGGAATACATCTCCATTCACTGATATTCACCCTTCTTCCGCAAATAGTCTCTGGTCTTTCTTCATGTTCAGATGCATGTTTGTGTAACATAAAGACATATATAATGGAAGTTGCACATTTGAGAAGAAACAGCACCGTCTGCCTTCTGAGACTGACTTATTTTGCTTGTATGATAATCTCCTTTGTGGCTGAATAAAATTCCATTGTGTATGCAAAAAAAAAAAAAAAAACTCCATGCTCAGCATGGTGGGCAGAGACCAAGGAACAACTACAGGCAGGCCCAAGAGGAGACTTGCTGATTATGGGGCTGAACATGAACTTGATCTAAAGCAACGGTGAAATCAGGTGAAAGGGGAAGAAGCAAGTTTTAGGTCAAAAGAACTGGGGAAAGCAGACACGGGAAATGAAGCAAACACAGTGCTGTGTGGGAGTTGGGGCAGAGTGGAGAACAAGAAAAGAGATTTGGGAAGAAACCTCATTCCATGTGGCCTGATCCTCCTGTTCTGGCTTACCTGGATTGACAAATGATGACAGTGAAGTTCCAGGGGAGAAGGGGGGCACACAGTGCAGTCACGTGACAGTTAAGGAAGAAAACATCCTCCTTTTCCTAGCCAGAAGCAGGAGGATGCGGACCGAAGAGCCTGGAGCCCTTCAGGTTCAGATGTTAGCACCTTGGCTCCAAGATAGTATTTGGAGATGGGGCCTTTGGGAGGTAATTAGGTGTGTATTTGGTCACGAGAACTGATGCCCAGGTTTGACAGCATGAGTGTGCCTTTATAAGAGCAGACATCAAGAATCTGTCTGTTTCTCTTCTCTTCCCCCAACTCTTGAAGATGAAAAGGTAACTGTCTACAAACTAGAAGAAACCTTTTACTGAAGCAGGGGAGTAGGGCAGAGGGAGAGGTCTAAAAGGTTTTATACAAAAAGCTACAAGAGAAATCTGACGGCAAGGAGGAGAGCTGGCTCCCCAGCTCCCCCTCCCTCCAGGACTGACAAGTAACAGCCTGTGAGAAAGCCCTCACTATGCAAATGACCCATAAAGAGCCCCAGTCTTTTATGGACCACCACTGAACTCCTAAGGCATTTCTCTGCTAAAGCTCATTTCTCTGTCCTCACAAGCATACTGTTCCTTAATGAAAATGTCTGGTTCTGCAGTATGTGTGCATTCCTGCTCAATTCTTTGTTTCAAGACAAAGGAACCTGAAAATCCTGGCAGTTGCCTCCAAACCCTGATGCCCACAGATACAATTGCCAGTTATCAAACTGGCTGGCACCTTGATCTAGACCTTCAAATTCCCAGCAAAAACTGTCCCTAGAACCATCCAACTTTCTGATGTTTTGTTACAATAGTGACTGTGTTGCTATAGTACTTAAACTTCATTGTCGGCTTGGCTAGATTTAGAATCAACTCTGGGTCTGTCGGGGTGTCTCCAGAAAGATGTAACTGAAGAGGAAGGACCAACCCCAAATGTGGGCAGTGCCACTGATTAGGTCTAGGGCTGGAATGAAAGATGAAGACAAGCAGAACTCATCTCTGTCTGCTGCTGTGGTACGTGTGTGACCTCTTGCCTCATGCTGCCGCCGCCATGCCTTCCCTCATGATAAGCTATAACCCCTCAGACTCTAAGCCAGAACAAACTATTCTTCTTTTAAATTGTTTTTGGGATAACCAGCTGTTTTGTGCTTTGATTAAAGGCCAACTCCACAGGAGGAAACACTTGCCTGGTGCTCTAAAGGCCCCAGGGAAACCTACTGTTATCATTCCACTAAGCGGACATGCTGTCAAACTGTCTTCTATGCGTATCTTTATATCCATAGATTAATACAGCTCTAGTGTCCTCATCAAGATGGTTTTCATTATTTCACCCGAATAGTCAGTTTTATATTCCACAAAGGGAGGACTGTGTAGATTGAGGAGTGTAGATGTTAGGTTAGGTCAATAAACATTTGACACATCGCTCAGCCATCAGTCAGTCTGTCATACGGGATAGGCTCAAAGACTATGCTCTAATGAGGACTCAGAGACATGCCAGTCAGCTTTAGCTCCCACAAATCAGGAAAGGTCACACAACATGAAGAGTAAAGGAGCATTAGACCCTGGTTATGCCATATCTCAGTATCAGGAGAGCACTCTGAGTAAAGATTCTTTCCAACCCCACTTATGCACCACAGAGAATATACTACAGCCTTTCTGTATAAAACTTGGCTGTCCTCCAGACATTGGGCCCAAACCCCAGACAGTGAATACTGGATGAACTTCTAAATAGCAAAGCCATGGGTTAACCAAAACCAAAATATTAGATGGAGTAAACTGATAGACTCAAAGTCCTCCTGCAAATCATTTTCAGAATTCCCTTGACCTAAATGTTGGTGGGCCAGTAAGTCACAAAGCAGAGACAATGAAAAGCAATCATAAAATACAGGCGGCCAGTCATGGAGCAGAACTGAGCTACTGGACAAAAACACACAACAGCAAAGGACCCTGGGCCCAGGAGACATGGGGACAGGATCCTCTGAGCTTTGCCGTCTCTGGAAGCCAGACAACACAAGTGCCTGAAATGCCTCTGTGACATTTTAATAAACTCTTTAATCTTATTCATGTGTTTTTAATGGATTTCTGTTACTTGCATCAAAATATATGTTATGGATACATCCCGGTGATGTCTTCATCTTGTAGAATAAGGTTATACACTGTACACACTGAACTCCAAATCTAGCACTTCTAACTGAATATACAGAGGGGGAGAAAAAGAACAATTTGTAGTTACAATTTTTCATTTAAATTTACAAAAGTACTTAATGTTGGATTATCAGTATACAAAATCTGAATGATACAGAAATGTATTAATTTTGTTGTTATGACAAAAGAAAATCAAAGAAAACACTCTGACTCTCAGTTCGGAGAACTACAGTCCATTATTGTGGGAGGTGCTGCCGAAGGAGCCTGAGGGAGACAGGCACATAAATTCCTCAGTCAAAGAAGAGAGAGGTGAATGATGGTGTTGACTCACTCTCTACCGTCTCTTTCTTAAAACCCAGCCGAGAACATCATCCCACAGGATAGTGCCAATCACTGCCTTCTCCATCAAACCTCTCTGAAAACGTGTTCAAAGACACACTCAGATATGTGTGCCCTGGATAACTCAAAAGTCAGTCAAGTCAACAGTGAAGGTGCGCCAACACAATCAATGTATAGAAAACTATGAATATGAACATTTTTTTTCACGTCCTCACCCAGTGTGACTTTCAGGCACAAACTGAAATGGAATGGATCATCGTGAAAGCAAAGAGATAAGTCAAGAGATACATATGTCTGGAAGTGAAAAAAATGAGGGGAAGAGAGGAATGGAGATAGATTAAAGATTCGAGATCTATGCAAGAGGAAAAGTAGGGAATCCATGATAAATGAAGAACACGCAGTACCAAAAGCTACACAAAGGGATCCGACCAAGCTCTGAGTTTCAATTCTTTCCTGGATTTCATAGGGCACTGCAGGGAAGCTATCCATAGGATAGGTCTTTGACTGGCGTTCATTCAGCAACCTAGGTTTAATATGGCCTCAGATTTCCACTTGACATTAACATTGCAGGTGGCCGGAGATTGATCCTCAAACAAGTGTCTCCTATGGAATAAAACTGACAAAAAGTGCTCTGGGTGTTACAGGTCACAAATGTGAGGGCAGCCACCTGCAGTTATGAAAGCAGCGTCCTACCAAAACACAGCATCATAGAGCAGGGAGGGGCGTTGGAGAACATACACCCCAACCAGCCCTTTGTTTACATGGGCATACTGGGAGCAGTTGGTTAGCTAATGACCACATATGGCATCTGTAATGCAGCTTGAACTAGATAGCCCAGCTTTATTACCTTTGCGTTTGTATGGCCTGCTGCCCTTCAAATGCATAGAAATGAGGTAAAATGCTATACAGGAGTTGGGGCTTCATAGTCAGTTCTAAAAAATATTTTCTCTTTTAGGATGTCGCAGTGAGAGAAGAAATTGATTCTCAAAGATTCTCAAAGTAAAACAAACATTTCACAGATTACAAATATGTTATTCTCAGATGTATCTTATCTTCTACATATAGACTCTATTCATGTTTCACATTTTCTTGAATGCTCCCACAAGCTTTAAATATGCTGCTAGAGAAGCTCACACATTCCTGTTTCCAGCTTTCATATCATAAAATTTCAGTGCTTTTTTTTTATAAAGGTCAGTGAACAAAATTTTCATTTTGAAATGCAATCCCCAGGAGTATAGACCTTCTAGCGAAGTCTACCTAATGTTACGGTTGGTACACACACCATGGAAACAATTTCTGCCCCATGAAGGAAACACTATGTCACGGAGACCTTTTGTACAATTCTTTTGTTAATGGAACTGGTGATCTTCAACTGAATTCTATCTTCACTTTCCAGGGCACTGCGGCTGGATGCCACAGAAGAATGTATGCATTTCTGCGGGACAAGAAAATTTTAGACTAATAGCTTTTATCTTTTCCCAAAATAACATCAAGAACCACAAACCATTCTGTTTACATTAAGAGTTAGCCCCCTTCCCACCAGGAACCTTAGACAGCAGGGCTGAAGTGTTTGGGAGAGAGGGATGGTCATCCATGGACACATAGAGTTTAGAGGAGAGCTGAGCCACAGGGTGGGTGGGTGGGACTCAGCTGAGCTAGGTCTGGACTGAAGCAGGCCACCACCATGCACCTTTCCAGAGCACTGCCACTCTGGACCCGAGAACAGAATATTACCTGGCAACTGTAGACCTAGCAGACAGAGACACGGGGGAGCAGAGGGGAAATGGAAAAAAAGTAGAAGGGAAGGGATGGGGAAAGAGAGACTGGAACAGGAATGAAGAAGAGTCAAGGAGAGGTAAGTGTGAAGGGAAAGGGAGGGGAGGGCACTCTAGTGCCGAAAGGAGCAGGGAGAAAGAATTTCAGGGAATACACCCTCTTTGTTTTGCTCCTAAGTTAACAATAATTTAAGAATAGTTTCATAAAATTTTGTTCCTGTCATTACCACGAATACAATTCTGACAGCAAATATTCTAATAAATATCTAAACATACAACCTGTTTCTTTATAGTCAAGACTTTCCAAGCATTAAGATTCAACTAACGTTTTATAGAAATTGTCTTCAAAATGAGATCATGCCTGTATTTCACTGAGCAACTGAAGACTGGGAACAGACTTTGAGACTAAATTTTAAAATTTATAGAAAGTGGTTAACATGGTCTCTGGCACTTAGCAGAAGTCCAGTAAATAATAATGTCTTATTGATTATATATTGGCACAATCCAGTAATATAGCAAAACTGGTCAGGCATAAATTACAGATAAACGTAACTGTTAGCCCACGCGGAAACTGTCTTAGTTAGGGTCACTGCTGCTGTGATGAACACTGTGAGCAAAGCAGCTTGGGGGAGGAAAGGATTCATTTGGCTAATGCTTCTTCATCACTGTTCATCATCTCAGGGAGTCAGGATGGAAACTCAAACAGTGCAGGAACCTGGAGTCAGGAGCCGATGTCATGGAGGAGTCATGGAGGGGTGCTCCCTTTTGATTTGCTCTCCATGGCTTGCTGAGCCTGCTTTCTTATAGAACTCAGGACTATGAGCCCAGGCATGGTACCACTGATATTAGGCTGGGCCTTCCCTCCTCAGTCACTGATTAAGAAAATTCCCTACAGCTGAATCTTACCAAGGCTTTTTGTTTTCAACTGAGGTTCCCTCATTTCAGATAACTCTAGTTTGTGACAAGTCAAAGTAAAACTATAGTGTTCTAATGATACATGGTAATTACTCAAGAAAACTTATAACTACTATTAGCTTTAGAGCCTAAGAACTAGTTTCTCTGACTAAAGATCTGCAGCTTTAGGCCATTGTTTTGGTTTCCCTGAGTGCAATTTAATCCTCTTTCTGAATTGCTCAAAACCACCTCTCTGGGAACCAGAGAAGCCAGCTAAGACTTCTCCAAACAAGCTCCTGCCTACAGGCTTGCCTTGCCTAGGCAAACACACCTGGGAGTCTCCTGGGGATGGGCTGGCCTAGTCCCTGGGATACACAAAGGATTATGGCCAATGACTAGTGTGGGCCCTGCAGAGTAAGATGAGCAGCCTGCCCAGGAGGAAGGCCAGGTAAGAGAGGACAGACTGTAGGCAAGGAATCTTAGAGGGAGGGTTTGGGGTGTTTGGGAGAATGGGAAGGGTGCCATTCCCAGACTCTAATGGATTTAGACAGGAGCTGAGAGGTACTGTGGGTGCATGAGATCCAGCTGGCCAAAGACTGGACTCAAGCAGGGCAGGAGACCACTGTGAACCTTTTAATACACTGGAGAAAGTCCTTAACGAATGTATTTTGAAACCTGGCCCAAATGAAATAGAAATGGCAGAGATTAGATCCAGAAAACAAAGAGGTACCCCCCCTTCTCCTTAAAGTGGAGAGAGAATGCAAATTACGTTTCTGCCCTTTGGCCTGCTGCATCTGTTCCCTTATTAATATTCAGCACTGCTGCCCAGGCGTCTCCCTGGTGCTCTCATTCCTCTAAGGTTTGGGGTATGGGTATGCACAGGACCTGGAAATTTACCATAGGGGCCTGGGAGTGAGAAGGAGAAAAGCAATATTAGAGATACACTTTCTATAAATTCAATAAGTAGAGAGGGATCACATGGAGAGAGGTGGGAAATAACTGAACTCTGGGGCTCCATCACCAGTTTCTGTCTTAAAATGGATGATTTAACCAATTAGAGTTTTGTATTCCCCACTCATCCTGCTGCAAAGGAGAGCATCTATATTAAAATTCTGAATGTAATTTGTAAGCATCATGTTTTCTATGGTGGCTTCCCCAGTCTACATCTCTTCTAATGGGGTGTGAGGGTCCGACTTCTCCAAGTCCTTGAAGGGCCTGTCTTTTGTTTCACGTGAGGTGGTACCTTTTGTAGTTTTGAGCTGCACTCCCCTGATGGTTACTGATGAGGACTTTTTCAGATATATGAATATGTTGGTCGTTTGAACTTCTCCTTTAGAGAAGTGCCTTCGAGTCCTTAGGTCGTATTTAATGGTCTGCTGTTGTTTTTGGTCCCTACCCTATTGTACTGTAACAGCTCTCATCCAGTGTAATTGAGACTTTCAGCTTTGTGGTCAAGTAACCACAACACACTTCTTAACCAGCACTCTGCCTGTCCCTACCGATGGGGAGAAGAAAGGCCAGTACAGGGACCCTAGAGAAGTTTGACAGTCTTCTCAGAAATGGAATGCTGATTTCTAAAGCAAATTTGCCTGAATTATCCTAGACCTCCAGGCTGGCCATCCTAGTGAACATGAAATCTCGGAACAAAAGTGAGATGTGTAGAAATTACAATTTGCTTCATTTATTTCAATAACCAGATCTGATTTTTAAATTCAAACCCATGTTTTATAGATAGAAGAATATTTCCTCAGTAAATTGGATGGGTAAAGAATTTTCTTATATTGTCCACATTTCTCTCTTTTCCATAAAGTTGCTTATGAATTCTGCAGGAGAGTTGTATAGGAGGGAGACACTAAGGTGGGGAATGAGGCAAGATGGTGTAGAGATGGAGCCCACTGTCAGGTCCCTGGTCATCACTCACCATTCTAGTCTCCCCTCACTTAACTTTTCTGTTTGGGTCTAGTATTCCTGCTGGTATCTGGCCTTCTTTGTCATTGCTCAACCTCAAACCTCATTCCAGGTCCTCTGACTGATGTCTATCCACAGTAGAAATAATGTGCTGATACTCCATGAGTATTGCTGAAGGTCTCAGAGGCTCTGTGGGCACTCAGAGCATCTGCCCCAATACTTCACATATCTTATTTCTCTTCTATCACTTCCTGGGCAAGTTGAGTGTCAATCTGTTTCCAGGTGTTTGACATCAGATCTGACTTCAGTCATAAAGCAAAGAGCAGATCTTACCTACTGTCCAAAAGTTGACAATATCTATGGTATGGGATGTGCACACATTTGATCTCTCATGTTGAACTTAGCTTCTCTAAGAGATGATTCACTAGTGCCTGTGTTGCTTTCTTAATCTGCTTTGTGCTAAAGCAGGGAAACAGTTGGGCAATTGATAAAGAACAGAGACGTATTGGCTTACAGATTTGAAGGCTTGGAATCTAATACAAATGCGATGTGCCCAACACATTGCATTTTGGATTACACTCCCAACACATGACCTTTGACAGAGACAGCAAAGCATGGTGCCTTGCAGCTCCCTGTTTTCCCTAAACTCAGGACCCAGAGCTCTTTTCCAATAGGAAAACATGCTCTCCTGATAACATGTGTTCCTCCTACGCTACTGAGTTTTGATGTGAATGCTTTCATGTACTCAGTCCTTAAAATATTTTAGTTTTTGAAATCCTAACTTCCTTTCAAACTATATATTTCCCAAGAGACCATTCGAATTTCAACTGAGAATTGTTTTTTGTTCCACCCTCTCCCTCCTATCATACTCCTTCCCAGACAAAACTGGTACCTTTGGTCTAGTTAGAATTCGAATGAGTGCCTCATTCAATAATAGAATACTTTTGAAATAGTTAATATATTATAACATTGTAATTACTCAACTATGAGGTTAATTTGCCCAAGGATCTTGACCCTGTGTGCCTAAGCATCCCTTTGGCTTTGTAGCAATGGATGATTGTATGCACCACTCTGGTTCACATAAGTTCTCTTTCTTTCTTTCCTTTGACAGTATCTATTATATCAGTGTGTATTCATCGGGAACATAATGGCTCCATCATTATTCAAGTGACTTGGATTCAGAATCACTAGACCCATAGAATATGTGGGTGGAAAGAAGAGTTGGTCTATTCAGCCTATCCTACTACAAGCCAAGAAAACTCTGGCACCAACCAAGAAAAAACAAAAATGGAAAAGAATATGTGCTTAATAATTGGGTATCATTCTTTGAAGTAAATAAAAGTGGTGAGATTAATGGCAAAGCTCATTGGTTCTTTTAATATAGACTGCAACGCTATGAATTCCTCCTGATTTCCAATAATGCTTTTCTTAACAATTGTTTCTTATTGAAATGAAATGTTTCTTACTGAAATAACTCTGAATGGATGTCTTACAGCTGCAAGAACTGGAGCAGATGTATTCTAGCAGACTTATGAGAGTGTCGGTCTCTGCTACTGGCCTGTTATTCTTCTCCTAAATTACACATAACATTGACAAAAGTTAATACTTCTATTTTCTACCAGCCACAGTTGAATAAAATCAACACAGGGGCCATTTCAACTTGAAACTCGAAGAAAACCAGAGTTATTTAGTTTCAGTGTTTGATGAGTATTCAAAACTCTTATTATCTATGACTTAGATGCATGTCAAGAAAAGAAAATAATAAAACATATGCAATAATTCATAGAAACTAGCAGTTCATCTGATTCACTGACTAGGTCATGTCATGGTGAATGATAGACATTGATAACCACAAAATAGGTGGATTCAATTACTTTCTCAGATAATCCATTCTAATAGCCTATGTTCTCTTGAGCTTTGCTGTTTGAAAAGGAATCTTTGCTATTTATAAAACAAGTGAATGTTTATTTCTAAATGAGTACAACACAAAAATACTAAGAAAGAACTGCCTTGGCCCAACCCCACAAAATTATGATTAGCCTAGTGCTAGTCCTTGAAAGGCAAGTAGAGTTGAGCTCTTGGAGTCCCTGGATGACCGAGATGGATTTGAACTGCCCTCTCCGAGACCTTACACTCGTCTTACTCCATCTCAGCCACCTCAAATTACATTGCTTGTGAGTCCTGGAATGGGCATAACGGGTAACACTAATCATCTCAGCACTTGGGAGGTGGAGGAAGGAGGGCAGCAAGCTCAAGGTTGTCCTTGAGAGTTCAAGACTAGAATAGACAAGAATCCTGATCCTACAGCGCTCTGGGTGATGCCACGTGATAGGCAGCCAGTAGCTTCTGACGTAACGAAATGCAGGAGCCTTCTGGGTAGCGAGCCCACAAGGGTCACCATGTACCGAAATGTTTCGTGCTGAGCAAGTACTTTCTTTTATCCCTCAAACAGGGCATCCTTCCTCCCCTCCCAGGGTCTACATTTTTCACCAGTATGTAATACCTGCTTAGATTAAAAAGTCACAGCAAAGTGTGAGACATCGAAATGACAATATCTACACCACTATTTTCTCTTCAGTTTCCTGCAAATTACATAATGTTTTGCAGGAAAAGAACATAAAGCCTGAGCTTGCATTTCTCCTAGGGACTTTAAGAAGAAATTTGTTGGGACTTGGTGTGTTTATCACACTGTTGCTGTTTGGGGGAAATCAATAGAAAGAGGCTTTTCCTTGCTTAGCACAAGCCCAGCTATAAATGATTGGCTCTATGACGTTGGACTAGCTAGCTTAGGATTTCATTTGCTCCTTCATTAAATAAATATATATATAAAGGTTTAACTATGTGACAAGATCTGCACTAAAGTTGGTTATAATGGTAAATAAATAAAATCTCATCTATCTACGGCTTAATGGTGGCTTAATGGCATCCAATTGAAAAGATAAGGTAGTCATCCCAACTTCCTAGGCTGTGGTGTTGTCCTGAGATGATTATATGTGGAGCTTAAAAACTCAGCATAATGGCGCATACTTGTAAGCTAAACACTGGGAGGTTGGAGACAGGCAGGTCCTTGGGGCTCACTGACCCCCTTGCCTAGAATAGTGGGCATACTCCAGTCCAATGAAAGACCCTGTCTTAAAACATCAGGGATGATAGTCTTGTGGAATGACACCTGAGGTGGTTGTCTGGTTTCCACATGCAAACATACACAAATGCATGCAATGTGCATGTGCACAAGCAAAAATTAGACAGACCGAAAGACACACACACCAATCAACTATGGTTAATTTCTAGAGACTCTTTATTTATATTCTACTCCCTGTATGGAATCCTGGATGTCTCAGCACTGGCCAAAATCTCTGTCCCTCAAAGGTCAGGACACTATCATTTGGGTCACCCTACTAGACTCCATCCCTGAGCTGCTCCAAGCCTCTTCCCGCTGTGTCCCAGTGCGCCTCAAGGAAAAACGAGAGTGACTGACTGTACTATAGACTGGGGCTATGCTGGGATTCTTGCCTTCATTAATTCCACTGAATCTGAATCCAATGTATTTTCCTACCATAAGGAGAAAAGAATTTGACTAATTTGGAGTGTTTTCCAACCAAACTGGCTTGATCTTTCTCTTGAGCAATGTGATCTTAGAATATAGGGAAAAATCTATGAGGCTAAAATATATCACTTTGCCCTTTATTTTGAACTAATTGTAGAGAAATTCTCTCTGGAAAATCTTTAATTCCCCATTTGGAATTGCTATCAATTCCTTGCTTTTCCTTCATTCACTATTACCAAAGGTTCAATAAATAATAATAATGATGATGATTATGTTGATGACTTTTGAGAACCTTCTACACTTTCCATACCAATGAATAATGTTTTTTAAAAACTGTATCAAGTGCCAGGCAGTGGTGGTACACATCTTTAATCCCAGCACTTGTGAGGCAGAGGCAGGTGGATCTCTGTGAATTTGGGCCAGCCTGGTCTGCAGAGTGAGTTCCGAGAAAGCCAGGACGGTTTCACAGAGAAACCCCGTTTCAGGAATAAAAAGAAAAACACTGTATTAAGGAGGTTTACTCTTTTGACACAACAGTGTAGAAATGACCCCTGAAGCAATTGGTCATCTGGACTTTAAAACTAAAAAGTCGTGTTCCACAATCATATTGTCAAGAAAATGAGACTACCCTCATGGACTTGGAAGTATTTTCAAAAGACATAGCTAAAATGCTCTCTTGGGTCTCTTATTAAAGTAGTAGTATCACTCACAAGGGTTTACTCTCATGGCCCAATCATCTTCCAAAGGACCCATCACCAAACACCATCACATCAGGGACTGGACTTCAACAAAAACACAAACATTTAATCTATAATGATAAGGTATAATAATATGAAAGTTAACCATCCGATTAAAAATTCACACCAGAACTAAAAAGATACCTCAGCAAGGAAGACACATACATAGCAAGTATGTAAACGATCAATATTATTTATCATTAGGGAAATTCAGATTAATACCATGAGATACCACCACATATCTATGAAAAATACTGAGTCAAATGCAGGAGAGGATGTAGAGTACAGACTCACATTGCTGTGGGAATTCAGGTTGAAAGGCAGTTTGGTAGTTTCTCACAAAATTTACCATATCTTTACTACATAACCCAGCAACCATGCTTCTTGACTAAAGGGCCCCCGGAAGCCTCATCCCAAATAAGTTGAAAATCTCTGTTCATATGAAACTGGTATATTGATGTAAGCTATACTTACTGTCACCAAAACTTGGAACAATCAGGACACCCTGTAGTGGGTCAATGGATAAATAAACTGTGGAATGTCCAAACCACAGATTCTTACTCAATGACAAAAGAACGGAGACGTCAAGTCATGAAACAACAGAGAGAAGACATAAATGCTTATTACTAAAGGAGCAAAACCTGTCTGAATGGGATTCTAATTATATGACATTCTGAGGGAGGAAAATTGGAGTTAGTCAAAAGTAACTCTGATACCTTGATAGAAGGGCTAGGGCAAAGCCCGGTGTTAGGGAAATTTCCAGCATTCCACAAGGATGACCCCAGCTAAGACTCCTAACAATAGTGGAGAAGGTGCCTGAACTGGCCTTGCCCTGTAATCAGATTGGTGACTACCCTAACTGTCATCATAGAACCTTCATCCAGTAACTGATGGAAGCAGATGAAGAGATCCACAGCCAAGCACCAGATGGAGCTACAGGAGTCCAATCGAAGAGAGGGAGGAGGAATTATATGAGGGGCTGGGGGGTGTAGGGTGGAAGGGGGTATCAGGATCCTGATGGGGAAACCCACAGAGACAGTTGACCTGAACTTGTGGGGAGCTCATGGACACTGGACTGACAATTGGGGAATCTGCATGGGACTGAGCCAGGCCCTCTGCATGTGGGTAACAGTTTTGTAGCCTGGTCTGTTTGTGGGAGCCCCGATAGTGGGAACAGGATCTCTCTCTAGTGCATGAGCTGACTTTCTGAAGCCCATTTCATATGGTGGGATACCTTACTCAGCTTGATGGGGGAGGCTTGGCCCTACTCTTTCTAAGGAGTGGATGGGGGTGGACTGGGTGGGGGGAGGGAAGGGAAAGCTAACTTTGTTTGATATTAAAAATAAATAAACTATTAAAAAAGCAAAAAACAAAACAAAAGTTACTCCAAGAGTCAACACTAAAATAAACTATGGAATTAGTTTGACAATGACGTTTCAATAGAGGTTCATCAAGTAGAAAAATGCAGTAGGTGTCCATCAGCCTTCTGTCACTATGTCAAAACACCTGAGAAATCGACTTATAAAAAATCAACTTAAAGAAAAAAAAAACCTGCGTGAAGAACAAAAGGTCACACATAGAAACTTCGATGGGAGAATGTTCCTCTAGGTTACAAAGTGAAAGACACCAGGCAATGTGTTTATAAAGTTTCCTTTGGTTACAGTTTAATAAAAATGGACCATTCAGTCCGTGAAGACACTGGGGCACCGGAGTGTCTGCCTCTTCCTTCCCTCCACCCTGGAGCCTGCTGCTTCTCCATGGCAGCTGCCTGTACTTGCTCCAACAGTTTAACATCCTGGACTTTGCTTCCCACAGCATCCTGGACTTTGCTTCCCACAGCCAAGGGATAGGCATTTATTTCTCTTTCCACATACAGACACCAACGTTTAAATCTGAGAGGGATGGACGGGATAGAAGGAATATTTGTTGTACCTAATGTGCATGCTGATTAGCTCACTGCATGAATATTCATAGGTCTGCTCTGTAGCATCACCATGCTAGGTGGTCCTTCCCTGGGATTATCGACACACATACAGCATCCTACTGCTGAAGTTTTCTCATGGGGTAATTTAGACCAATCAGAAGCAGTGATCAAGTCTGTGGTTGACTCATCCAAACTCTTTGCTATTTTAGTTGATTGGGAGAAAGTTTGATACTTTGGGAGAGTCTGGTTAGGTTTGGTTTCTGTTTTGTTTTGTTTCTCAAGTTGACATAAATTTGGGTCATCTGCAAAAGGGAACCTCAGTTGATAAAATGCCTCCCTGAGATTGGCCTGTAGGCCTGCTGGTGGGGCATGTTCTTGACTGATGATTCATGTAGAAGGGCTCAGCTCACCATGGATGGTACCAGCCAAGGGCAGGTGGTTCTGGGTCGTAGAAAAGAGCAAACTGAGCATGTCATAGGAAGCAGCACTCCATGGCCTCTAATTCAGCCGCTGCCTCTAGGTTTCTGGCCTGTTGGGTTCCTGCCTTGGGCTTCTCTCAGTGATAGATTGTGATCAGAACATGTAAGCCAAGTAAAACCCTTTCTTCCTTCTTGCCCAAGCTGCTCTTGTTCATAGTCTTTACCACAGCAATAGGAAGCAAACTAGGACTCTGTGTGTGTGTGTGTGTGTGTGTGTGTGTGTGTGTGTGTGTGTGCGTTGGATGGAGAAAATAAATATAACGATCCTCTGTGGGTTGGTTTGAATGACATGTGCCCATAAGTCTCCTTTATTTTAATACTTTGACCCCATTTGGGAGCCCTGTTTAGTGAAGGCTAAGCAGTATGGCCTTCCTGGAGGAAGCACGTCACTGGGAGAGGCCTTGAAGGTTTTAAAAGACTTGCACCATTCCGGGTGTGCCTTCTCTGCTTCCTGTTTGCAGTTCGAGACGTGAGCGCTCAGCTGCTGCTCCAGACACCTGCTGCCCACTACCTCCTCTGGGCCATGATGGGCTGTTATCCCTCTGGACTCATGAGCTGAAGAGACGCTTTCATCTATGAGTTGCCTTCGCCATCGTGTTTTACCACAGCAATAGAAAAGTAACTAAAAATAAATAAATCTGCTATTCTGGTAAGTTAAGAAAGATATAAAAATAGATTAATTACTTTGCATATTTAATAGTAGCTCAGGCTTGGAAGATAATCAAGGTCAAAACCAAAGGTCTGGGGCCAGGTTCTTCAGGGAGAGGAAGGAGGTAAATATAGAAGGAGGTGGGTAAAATAACAGTAAGGATTCTGAAAAGGTCATAAGAGATCATACTATTAATGTTTTACCTTAAATATACATGATCGTAAGTCTGTATAAATATAAATATGAAGTTTAAATGACGTTTTCCCATCTGAGCTAGCAGTGCTTCCTCCAAGAGGCAAAGATCCCAACAAAAACCCAGGAGCAGGCATGAGAAACGACTCTTTGCAGTTGTTGGTTAGTGTTGTCCAAGAGACTCCCAAAACACATAGCCTATTTCTATTGCCCTTGGTTTCCCCCCAGAGGGGGAGGGGGAGTCCCTATTGCTGAAGACACCATGCACTTCAGACATGGGACCAGACACTGGGCTGGAACTGACCTGAAAGCCTTCTCCCTGAGGGCAAGCTTTCGTGGTACTAGAAGGCATCGTGCAAGCTTCCAAAGGAGGGAAGCCGCCAACGATCCCTCCCAGATGTGATGCCTGTGAACTACAACCACGACCAGTACTCTAGAGTAACATTAAAACAGTAAAACCACCACCAAGAACATTCCCTTTCCCTGGAACCAACCGATTCTCTTGCTCTTACTGGTGTCTTTCTCCACCCCCACACACGCCATTTTCCAGGCCTCCTGTTCCCACACAGCAACAGCGGTAGGCGCTTGTAGCCAGCGACTGCGATTTGCCAAGTAACAATATAACTCCACTCATGGCACCGGAGGAAGGGAAAGCTGTCACGAAGATGCCACTCTGAAAGAGAAGGGCAATCCCTTGTGCCCTACCCCGGTGTTAGGGGCCTTGAGGAAAGCCGACCAAGCCCTAGATCACTAGACCCTTAGATGGGAGAATGCTCCTCTAGGATGCAAAGTGAAAGACACCATACAATGCGTTTCCAGACTTTCCTTTTGTTACAATTTAATAAAAACAGACCATCCAGTCCATGAAGACACTGGGGCACCCGAGTCTGCCTCTTCCTTCACTCCAGTCTGGAGCCTGCTGCTTCTATGAAAAATTTCAAGGTTAATATTTTATTTTAAAAGATTTTTGCTATTTATAAAAGTTTTACACACACTGGGGGGTAGATTTTTTAGGTTGCAAAGATGTTTAGTGATGCATAAGTGGCAGGGGAGCCATGGTGCTAATATCCATAATATCTAATATCCATAGGATATTAGAGAAAGCTAAAACCAACAAGGATAGGTACTGAATAGGCTTCTAGTATTTTTCTACCATACTTCTTTCTTCCTTCTCAAAATTCTAAGGATGACGTTCCAGAAATGAGGGTGCTGGAGAACTGGCTTAGCCATTATGGACACTGGCTGATCTTCCAGAGGACCTGGGTTTCATTCCCAGCACCCACCTGGTGACTCTCAACCAACTATAACTTAACCCCAGGGAATCTAAAGCCCTCTTACTACCTTTGTAGGCACCAAGCACACATGTGCTGCACATTTACACATGCAGGCAAAACATTCATACAACAAAATAATAAAACAAATACACCTAAAATATTTTAAAACAAATGTACATTTTCGTTACTAAAAACTTCTGACTGAAGTTGGAGGGACATAAATGACAATGACAAGGCCACCTCGTGCTTCTAAGCCAGCAGTCATTTAGTTATTTCTTTCTTTGTTCTTCAGTCTAAAAGTCCAGGTAGAGGTAGGAACCTCTTATTTTGGTTTCATGCACAGGGCACTCATAGGTATATTAGGTTTCTTATACATACATGACTTGGCAAAGATGACTAGCATCGTGGATGTCAACAAGGTCTCCACACTGGGTGGCTCATGTGGCACCTATAGCAAAAGCAATGGCTAGGATATAGCTGTATGATGTTTTGGTACTGATATCTCCATTGTTCCATGCAATAAACGCTTCCATTTTGTCACTATAAAAAGAGAAAATGGAAAGAAAATGGCCTTCCTTCCGAGCAACTAATATCGTGTACAGATCTTGAGGGAGAGGCAGAGCCTAACTAACGCCTCTGGAACCACCCCCAGCCCCGCCCACCCCAGCCCCGCCCCCAGCCCCGCCCGCC